>NIVC01001022.1:177500-362500 GCA_002269645.1 Macrostomum lignano
CTATGTTCCCCTTTCTTCTCTTTTCTTTTTCTCTTTTCACTTTGATCTATCCTCTCTTCTCTTCAATCTATCCTCTCAACTCTCCAGGCTCTTCTCTCCTAGACCAAAATGGTTGAAATTATGAAAAATTAAATGTAAAATTGTATAATAATTGTCATTTTTACAACTGATTGCATTTTCCCATTTTTCAATTCTATTATAATTTTTGTAATTTGCACTTCTTGCAATTCCAATCACAAAATTTCACTATACCACTTAGTTAAAATAACAAAAAGGAAGAATAGTAGGACTGGAGACATTTGTAGTGCAATGCAATGCAAGTAAATATAGTTTGTAATAAATTTTCTATTAATAAGATGGCACACCACATTTTATCATTAGCAATTATTTATTTTAAAAGTTTGAAACAGATAAAAGTAGATTAAAAAGCAAAAGTAGACAAGTCAAAAGACCAAAAAGCAAAACAACAACTAAGGTCTATTCAAGGAATTTCAAGCCACAGGCAAATTAACTACTGAAAAAAATTGTGAAGCTCAAAATACAAAAATAAAAAGCAAACAGAAGAAAGCAACACCATGAGAGAACTATAAAAATACTGTGAAAAGTTAACAGATTAAATATGCAATGGAAAAAAGCAAGTGATCTTTGCAAAAAGTAAGTTTTTAGAGCTCATAGTAGCTACCTAATCAATAGGAAAATCTAAAGGTGATGCAAGTGATATACAACAATGTAACTTTTGTTTTAGAAGGTATGAAATGTGTCAAACATGGGAAAAATAAAGCAGAAACATAAAATAAATATTTCATGAAAACTTTAGAGGCAAGGCATCATTGAATCACAATTTCTAAATCTCTAATAAATAGGCCTAACTAAAAATCGAACTTTCTATTAGTCACTAGCAGTAACACTATAGTAAAAAACAGCATATAGTAAAAGAGACCATTCTAATCTTTAAGAAGTTGCACCCTAGCTAAAATATCACTGTCTATCTGTTCCTAGATAGAAAAAAATGGATTCCACCTTGCACACAAGCTAGCCATGGTGGAAAGCAATAAGCGCAACTCCTGCAATCCTAATCATTTGTAACTATTATACTATGATAATTCTGCGTCCAAAGATGACTTGACCCAACAATGTAAACTAATCTCATTTGCAGCAGGCCTAGCAATCTACATGTAATTAATGTATTGTAAAGAAGTTTATAGTAAAGAACCAGATTTTTACGTTTTACGAAAACGTTCGTTTTTATCGAACCTATGTTCTCATTCGAAAAATCGCACCAAGTTCTAGCTAAAATCTACGCACTACAGTGGCACACTATAAAAATGTTCAAATGCAAAATCTTTTTATCAAAGAAAAGATTATACTTCAAAAAAGTACTAGACATTATTTTTTGGCCACAGGATAAAGTAGAATCCCTCAAATTGCCACTTCGAATGTAAATACTTTTTTCGACGCGAATTCGAACTAAAGTCGAACTAACTTTTGCCACTGGGGGAGAGTCAGCTAGTGGAACAGTCGGACTCGCCTCACCTCCCGCTTTGCTCAACCTCGCAGCCGCCTCTGCGTGCACGCATTCTTCGGACCGCTGACTGACTACGCCATGACGCAGTTCATTCCGTTCGCCTACCACAGCGCCATCCCCATTCTCACCTCCGGATCTGTGCACCATTCGTTCAGCAATAAAACTGAGACAACTTTAATTCGAGTGACTCCATTCGGCGCGCAGGACTTCGGTCACATGATTCAGCAGTTCATGCTGTGGCATCGATGGCTGCGGGTCGCCGTCATCTTCAAATGGCCAACTCACCGACCCGAGGGTGACATACCGGAGACGAGATCCGTTTGCACCTGCATCATGGACTGGTGCATCCGGCAGTCCAAGTCGGTTAATATCGACTGCGTATTCGAGGTTGTGGGCTCCATGACCGCTGACCCATGACCGCGGGAAGAGCTGTGAGTGCACTATTGGTTGTTGTTGTAGCCTTGGCCAGATTGCCAGCATAGCCAGGCAAGGTGCTGGGTGTTGCGTCACTCGGTTCACGTTATGGCATTTCAACCGGGCTTGGGACCGGCTTTGGCGGAGTTTGCACTGTTCGTAACGTTCGTTTGAATGCACACCATTAGTTGAAGGTGTTCAGTGTGGGAAGTCTCATCTTTCGTGACTAGATGTTACCACTGGATCACACTGGGTTCCTGAGTTCTAGACCCTGGGTGGAGTTAATTCCTAATATATTGTTCGTATTCTAACCATTTTTTGCGTCTTTTTGTTACTACTGCCAGTAGAAACTATCCGATATCTTAGAGTTTTTCTTGCTCTAAAGCAGAGCAAAGCCAAGTGAGAGAACGTACGCGGAAGAGGAAATTTATTTAAGCTTGCTGACGCGGTGTAAAATTTTATTTATTTACAAATTTGAGAACAGTATCATGAAGGTTGAGTTTCCTGATTGTCATTATTATCGCCATCACCAAGTTTATCGATAAGTAAACCGACACTTTCAAGTTAATATTTAGCGGAAGTCACAGACTACTCAAGCAGGACTCTACTCTAACAAGTGATGTAATTCTAGCTTATGTAGCTTGCCCGGACGTCATTTCGCAGGTTTCATCTGGTGGATTTGGCTAAATTATCATTATCTGAGACCAACAGCGAAATTACTGGTCTTTTCTCTGAAATGAATAAATTGAAAATGGAAAATCTTCACTGCTGGAAAAATCCAATTTGCGCTGATAGAAAAGTCTGCTTGTTTCCTGCTTGTTTCCTGAAAGTTTATCCCTTCTATCTTGACGAAACTGTGGGAACAACTCAAGCCAAATATATACGTTCAGGTGGGATGTTTTCAATTTAGTCCTCCTACTGTAGCCTTGAACTGGGGTGCCATTGTCAGCTGAGTCCCACTACTGTAGCCTTGAACTGTGGTGCCATTGTCAGTTGAGTCCCACTACTGTAGCCGTGAACTGGGGTGCCATTGTCAGCTGAGTCCTCATATTTCAAACTGGGCTGCCATTGTCAGCTGAGTCCTCATATTTCAAACTGGGCTGCCATTGTCAGCTGAGTCCTCATATTTCAAACTGGGCTGCCATTGTCAGCTGAGTCCTCATATTTCAAACTGGGCTGCCATTGTCAGCTGAGTCCTCATATTTCAAACTGGGGTGCCATTGTCAGCTGAGTCCTCATATTTCAAACTGGGCTGCCATTGTCAGCTGAGTCCTCATATTTCAAACTGGGCTGCCATTGTCAGCTGAGTCCTCATATTTCAAACTGGGTTGCCATTGTCAGCTGAGTCCTCATATTTCAAACTGGGCTGCCATTGTCAGCTGAGTCCTCATATTTCAAACTGGGCTGCCATTGTCAGCTGAGTCCTCATATTTCAAACTGGGCTGCCATTGTCAGCTGAGTCCTCATATTTCAAACTGGGCTGCCATTGTCAGCTGAGTCCTCATATTTCAAACTGGGTTGCCATTGTCAGCTGAGTCCTCATATTTCAAACTAGGCTGCCATTGTCAGCTGAGTCCTCATATTTCAAACTAGGCTGCCATTGTCAGCTGAGTCCTCATATTTCAAACTGGGCTGCCATTGTCAGCTGAGTCCAGCTGTCCCGGTGACAGCCTCGATAGTCTGACCGACTTGCTCTCCGTTGACGAAGACTTCTTGTGACCGTCAGTGGACAGCCGTCGGCAGAGCAGCTGCAGCAGCTGAAGTCCCAGATCAAGTAGCTCGACAACCCACACAAAGGTGAGGCCGATCCACATGGATAGCAGGCCGCCAACTTGGCTGAAAGTTGATGCCAAAGTTTGCACCGGCTTCTCCGCAATCTGCGTCACTGAGAAATCTTTTCTAGTCACTTTCAGCGTGACAAAACTGTCGCTGATGAGGCCGAGCTGCTTCAGCAGAGAGCTGGCGTTGGCGGTGCTGTTAGGGATCAGCTGACGGACCTGCTCGTACATCTCGGCCAGCTGCCACTCCTGGCTGCTGAGCTCCGCACTCGAGTTGCTGTTCAGGTCCAGGTCCTTGTCCTTGGCCAGCTCATATTTGAAAATGTTGGCCAGCATTGACTCTCGAGGCCACTGCGACTGTGTCGTTGCTATCTGATAGGAGAAGTAGCTGCACGGCTCTCGGCAGCCGCTGTCAAAGTTGGCAAAGGCTCCCAGCATGCCGCATCGAGTCCGGTTGATGGCGCGCAACAGGCCGGAACTGCTGAAGTTTATCGTGTTGTCAGCGTCGAGGCTCTCGCAGACAGTCGGTTGAACCGACGAGATCGGGGCGTGCGGCAGCAGGAAGGCGAAGCTGCAGTTGCAGTCGGATTGAATTCGGCTGAGCAGGCTGAGCTTGTGGCAGGCTCTGCTGGTGTAGGCGAACAGCTTCTGATGGTTGCGGTGCTCCTGCTGCTGCTGCTGCTGTTGTTGGTTCTGGTTCGAATTCTGAGCACTGCTCGAGTCGGTTCCCTCGGTGTTGGCGATGTTGAGGTAACTAGGCGGGTTGGGGTCGCAGTTGCCGTAGGGTGGGCCGAGTCTGGTCCAGTTCAGGGTAGCGAATGTTACTTCGGTCAGGGTGCCGGGGTACACCTGGGTGGGGGCGGCGGTTGAGTTTGCTTAGCTAGAAGTTAAGGTCATTGCTGGCTGTGTTTAGTAGTATCTGATTTGTCTTTGAATTAATTTGTGTCTGGATTGATTTGTGTCTGGATTGCTTTGTGTCTGAAATGATTTGTGTCTGAATTGGTTTGTGTCTGAATTGGTTTGTGTCTGGATTGCTTTGTGTCTGAAATAATTTGTGTCTGAATTGGTTTGTGTCTGAATTGGTTTGTGTCTGAATTGATTTGTGTCTGAAATGATTTGTGTCTGAATTGGTTTGTGTCTGAATTGGTTTGTGTCTGGATTGGGTTGTGTCTGAATTGGTTTGTGTCTGAATTGGTTTGTGTCTGAATTGATTTGTGTCTGAAATGATTTGTGTCTGAATTGGTTTGTGTCTGAATTGGTTTGTGTCTGGATTGGGTTGTGTCTGAATTGGTTTGTGTCTGGATTGGGTTGTGTCTGAATTGGTTTGTGTCTGGATTGGGTTGTGTCTGAATTGGTTTGTGTCTGAATTGATGCGGTGCCATAACAAAACAGTTTTATAAAAAAGTTCACGTCAAGAATTTTCTTTGCACTGCACCCTTAGGCAATATAAATATGAAATCATTTAATATTCGTACGTCACAACGGTAAAATTATTCCTATATCTGATAGCAACGCTCTCCCATAATTTGAGAACTACTCGACAGCTAATTAACTTATTCGACCGTGGACGCATCTGCGTGGATTAGCACGAAATCCGAAATGGATGAATATTACATTGACCCGCAGCGGGGCAGCCAACGTACCGTAAATCCGTCTCTCTGCACGTCCGGGTAGGTGCCGTTTGGGTGCAGCACCACTGTGGCCCCCCTAGTCTGGCTGCTCACGTCCATCAGTACGCAATCGGAGCAGTCAAAGTTCAACTCGTGACCGAGGAACAGCCTCAGCTCCATCTCCACCACAGCGTCATTCTCGTGCTGCCGGTCAGCCATGTATGTATAGCAGTTCAACCTGTTCTGATCGTACACCTGCCGCCACCAGCCCAGGTGGTCGCATCTCGGACTATTCACCGGCGGCTCCTTGCCCGAGGTAGACGACTGCACAAGCAGGTAGCAGCTTCGGATCAGATCCTCCTTGGAGTGGCCCAGCTCGTGCGGATCCGAGCCCTTCGGCAGGTTGGCAAAGTAGGCATTGAAGGACAGCAGTCCGCTGATGTAATTTCTTAGATTTTCGGCGTCGCTCTTGGATAAGTTGCCACCATTTGATGGATGCATTTGAGTCCGTCGTTTCCATGCCAACCGGAAGAAATCCCTGGGCCCCGGCCAGCCCCTCTGCCGCAACAGCCGATGGCCCCGAAGACTAATTGGATTCTGATTACAGATCGTCACGGATGGAAACGCCGCGTCCGGTCGGATGGTGTGCACGGGCAGCTGCACTACGTCGTAGCTAAAGTACAGTCGGATGATGTAGTACAGGTTGACTAGACAGGCAGACATAAGCAAGCTCACGAAGACAATCCACAGAGCCTGCAGCTGCCTGTTGGCTTTGCTGGACACAATTCGGGGAATGCCTCTGAGGCTTGTGCCGTGGCAGAAGTGCAACAGGATGTCCTTGGCTGTCACCGAGGCTGCTCCGTCTCCGCAGTCGCCACCGCTAGCGCTGTCGCCGTCGACCGTGGCAACGAGAGGTCGCAGAGCCTGGGGACTGGTCCACAGGCGGTGACAGGTAGTGGCCGCAGTGTTGCCCGCCAGATTTGCTTCTTAGGGATTAGCGATCGACCTAATTATGGATTATGGACGCGATAAGACTGGCTTGGGAGGTTTGCCTCCAAAATGGCGCAGCTAAATAGATGAGCTGCTGGAGCAGATCAGCTTGGCAGCCAATCAGAAGTCAGCTGAGAAGTGAGCTGCCCCTGCTGTGTCACTTGCTCCTCCATCGCTTCCGCTCTATCCCGTTCGATCCCTTGGGGCCGGGGCCGCCCCTCCTAGAGGACACCAGCTCGCCTTTCATCCCGGAGCAAAAACGCTTGGCGCGGGAGGTTCATTTTTTGAATCGATGACCCAGCCGGAGCCCTTATCTCGCTGGCTCTCCTCGGTTGAGGGGCCGTGGTAGAGATTCTCATTATCAGTATCCTTTTGTAGATAGAATTTATGCCACGAGAATGAAGCCTCCCGAAGCGTCCATTAGAAATCCATACCATCTGATTAGCATTTAGTACTCACCCAGTGCTCCATTTCCTCCGCTATGCCCGAATCGAAGGTGAAGCAGGCATTCTGACTGCCATGAACTGTATGAAAACCAGTGGAGAATTGTTTGGCTCCTTCTATCGACCAGCAACAACTGCTGTCCTTGACCTTATTAAAAAGTTATTCTTTCCAAAAATAACAATTGATTTATCGAGCGTCTCTCTCTAGTCCTTCAAGACTTAATTCAAGACTTAATTCGTCAAGACAAAAGCAATGCACGAAGTACCCGATGGGGAAATGCAAAGCCTAGCATGAATATTTCATGCAGTCTTGACTACTCACTCATGAGTCTTTAGGCAATTCTGACTGATTGTCTCCATTTGTGACTCCATATTTTACTTAGCAACATCGACATCAATCATTTCTCTTAGACTTTAGCTGGTGATTGACGTCAGTAGTTGTTCATATGTCATTGATTCTGCTGGGCCACTTGAGGCTGAAAGGGGATCATGATGAGGCAGGTATAACGCAAGTTATAGTTATCTAGGGGGATTGTAGCCTAGAGCGTCGGATTCAGGGACGTCGCCATGGATTTTATGGTGGGGGGGGCAAAGCTAAGAATTCAACATGTACATGTACATGACTAAATTCCTACATTTCCATTAATTTGAGAATCGTGTTGTCAGCGCTCATTTTGGCGTCCAGAAGAAAAATTATTGATTACTACAACGGGTCACAAAGTGGGGGTGGGGGGGACAAAGCATTGGCATGTCCCCCCCAAAGCTTTTACTGGGGGGACATGTCCCCCCCTGTCCCCCCCCGGGGTAGCGACGCACCTGGTCGGGCTGACGACTAAGAGGTCGGGGGTTCGATTCCCGACCCACTTGGAATAATTTGTATCCTTGAGCAAGACACTTACATGTAACTCTGTATTTCTTCAATTCACCCAGCTGTAAAATGGGTGCCAGCATTAGCTGGGGTAATTGACGGTGCGTGTGGTGACATTTATTTTACTTTTATACTTCAGAAAATTAGCGTTTTCTTTTTATTATCTTGTGTTTATCATAACTTGATCTACAAGTTTCTGAAGTTTAGAGAAAAAACTTGCAATCAGCGCCCCTCCCCGTTTGGGGAGGTAACAAAGATTGGAATCAAATTTTTCTGACCTCTTAGCAATTCTCCCGTAAGCCTTGACATCTCAGCAATTCCCCTTGAGAAGGCTTTGAAGCTGTGGAGCAGCAGCAAACTGTGATTGTCGTGTCTCATATGGCTGTCATCTGCCTGCCGCTTAAATCGCTACTGATCTAGCCTACTTATGTTAGTAATAAGAGTGAGTCATTCAATCCGAGATTCATTCCATTCCCAAGTCTATTTCGTAAGCCCAGTCTCCCAAGTCCAGTCTCCCAAGTCCAGTCCCCCAACTCCAGTCTCCCAACTCCAGTCTCCCAAGCCCAGTCCCCCAACTCCAGTCTCCCAAGTCCAGTCTCCCAAGCCCAGTCTCCCAACTCCAGTCTCCCAACTCGTCTCCCAACTCCAGTCTCCCAAGCCTAGTCTCCCAACTCCAGTCTCCCAAGCCCAGTCTCCCAACTCCAGTCTCCCAAGCCTAGTCTCCCAACTCCAGTCTCCCAAGTCCATTTCCGTAAGTCCAGTTTCCCAAGTCCAGTTTTTTAAGTGTTTAACTCCAGTACCACAACACCATTTTACGGAATCCAGTCCCTTGAATCTAGTTTCCTGAGTATTAGCTCCCTAGATCCAGTCCCCCAATTGCAGGACGTCTCTTAAGTCCAGGCCCTCATATCAGTTCCTGAATTCAGCCCCCTCAAGTTAGCTTCCTTTCCCAAAAGTCTACCTAAGTGTCAATAACCTACTTAATCTGCTCCTCAAATGTGCTTGGAAGTTATTTTCTGGGAAATCTACAGACGGCCTGACTTCCTTATCATCTCAAACCATTAGTTTTGCCCCTTAAGATGATGCGATAAATTTCCTGACAGCCAGGGTGAGTTTCTGGCTTAGCAAAAGGATAGTGGAGGCTAAGGATTGATAGCCAGACGGTCGCAGAAGCATTACTCCACCACTCTTTTCTACTTAAGTGCTGAAAGCTTACTGCGTTTAATTTGTCAGTCTCAGGTGAATCAGGTGATAAAAGCGAAAGAAAAATTATTGTTTCGATTCTGAAAAAAACTCCTAAACCAAGAGTAGGGTGCGTTTTAAACTCAGAAATTAGCTTCTTCTACATGTTTTTGCTTCGTCTTTCAACGGGCATTTTGACAAACGCAACCAATAATTTGATGTTTTCGAGCGGCAATGACTCAGCGAAATTCGTCTGCAAAATCTGACGGCAAAATTCTGAAAAGCGCGCATTGAACTAATTACAGGGCTCCTTGTTGCGAAATTATAGGACAAGTAAATATCTACATCTAATCATCGTGCAGTTTCACTATCCTTCCATATAATCTTCCATATCCTTCTATTGTGATAAACAGCTGAGTTAGAACAGAGAGGAATGGCTTTGACGCACATTCAAATTGGACGCCAGAAAAAAATTACGAAGTACTGAGATTGAAATGCTTTCAGCGAGACAGTTTGGAAAAAGCTGTACACACATTTTTATCAAAGCATTAAGCCAGCCATATACCAATCGTTGAGCGCATCTTTTAGATCACCACTCCCCTAGGCAACGAGATGACAAGACGGGCAGGCAAATTCGGTGTGACATCCTAACCCGCACGTTACAGTTCTTCAAGCGAAGCACTGGCTTGATATAGCAGCATGCATGCAGAAGCATGTAGGAGTGCAACAAACTGAGTTGCTGAGGCACGACGGGCCCCTCATTGGCTCGCAGGCTGCCTTTTGAGGTCACACTGCGACGCGAGTGTAAGAGAAGAGAGTGCGAGGTTCCGAGAGAGAGAAAGGCAGAAAGAGAAGCAACCTCAGAAGCGTCACTTTAATAAACACTGGCAAATTGTCCTACCTGAAGCCGTCGAATTGTCTGACTTTTGTCGCTTCAATTCAAAGACTCGACGCACATACCTGATGCCTTTGAAATCTGCGACGCCGCTGTTCCTATGGACGCCAATAGCTTTAGCGTTCGTTGCTATAGTGATGCCGTTTGAGGTCGCTTCCGCGTCCATTCCGATCAGGGAGCCTGCCAACGTTACCGCTCTAGTGCTGGCTTCAGACTACAATACTCAGCAAGAGGTGATGAGTCCGATTCAACTGCTCAGACCAGTGTTTCACGTGGCCAAGCAGCATCAACTGGTGCGCCAAGCATTGGCTGATCGAATCAATTTGCAAGAGGTCTACGTTGACTTCGGCTGCGAGCACAACGTGTCGCTGAAACAGATTATCAATTTAACTTGCGCCCAGAGAAGCAGCGGTAGGGAAACTTCCACTGAGCCGCGGTTCATTGTCGGAGTACCTTGTTCATATCCGATGAACAACGTCCAGCAGTACATGTTGCAGCCTACGGATGCCGTAGTATCTACGGGAGCAATTTCTAGCAATCTGGTCAACATGAAGCAGACTATTCGTATTGGAACTACCGCCGACGAGATCTATAAAGCCTTGCGCGCTTTCATTCGGAATCTCGGCCGATGGAGCGGGATGTTCTACGTCACGATGAACAACGTGATGACAAAGCGACTGCCGCATTACTATCTGGACTTTGTGCAGTGCAAACTCATCCAGCAGGCGCTCGATCATCATTTGAAACTCGAGCCAAGCTTCCGATACGAGTATGTCTACGTTGACTCGCTGATCGAGGAGGGCCGGCAGAACGATTCCAGCACATCGTCGCTCTATCGGCGAATTCTGCACGAACGCGTGTCCACCAAGTTCTCCGGTAAGAATAGAAGAACCTTGGAACTGTTTTTGCGAGCTTTTTCTCTTTTGTCGCTCAGACAGAAAAGAGAAGAGATGGAGGGATAGGGAGCGACCAATATTGGGGACAGTGCTTGGGTTCGCTATCGTGCAACATTGATTTCTTAATTTCCTGTAGCTTTCCCCCTACGGCTCCCGCTAAGAGGGGTAGAGGAGCGGATAGCCGTCTGTTGAAGAGACTAGATGCTTAGGGTCGGCGTGGTGAAAGCGAGATAGAAATAGCAGCAGCAGGAAAGTACTTGGATGAGGCCAGACGTCAAGCATAATAGAGCTCAGCTATAAAATAAGTATTGACTTTATCAGCTCCAACAGAAGCATACATGTGCCCAAGCAATACAATAGCTATCTAGTTTATTACATTAGCAACTTGAGCACATTGCAAAGCCCGCGCGACAATGAGCTCATTGACCACCTGTTCCATTTTGCAATCCGGTGATGCTAGAGTGAAAGAATTGACTAGTTGGATGTGGAGATCGCAGCACGCAAGTATTTCCCCCGCCAGCTGGAGACTTCTGGAGACTGCAAGCCGAGATTCATTCTGTCATTAGCAGGGTGATGCAGTTTTTCTTGCAGCTGTTTTTGAGATTGTGCGTGCCAGTCAGCTGCATCTGTAATTACGCGTATGATGACGCACGTCAGCAACACAACGAAATTTTCGAACAATTCCACGAGAAATTCTCAGATCAGGGGGCAGAGAAAAAGGCCGTATGTGTATGCAATGATTGTGGGAATTGCACTACGAGAGTAGCAAGAGATTTCCTTTCTCAGACATTGATCATTGTCAATGAATTTGATTACCGAACCAGTGGCTACCTAAGCCACTAACTAAATGTAGCAAATTGTATATAATTAATTAAATTTATATTGATTTGGATTTGGCTACTTAGTTTATTGGCTATCTTATCAGTTTGGCCAATTCAGATTGCGTACGAGTATGAGCTGTCAGAATCTCGTCAATAATGTTGCACAGAGGCTGATCTACTTTATTGTCATTCCCCCCGCGCGACAAACAGCAAGCTGCAGACCTGTTCGCCCGCTTCAGTTTATTTTTACACTACTAATTCTGTATTCTACGACGAGAGTCGCAACCCTAACCTTAAACCCAAGAATATAGTAGAGGCTTACTTAAACTAGTTTCTGTGCAAAACTAGAGATACTACTACTATACTCGTAAAGGTAAATATGGAAATAGGCGGTCAATATCGATTTTTCTTGGCCAGCGTATTAGCCTTCATCCACTGTAAGTGGGCTGTATTGATGCAGTAAAATCTTCTAGACCAGTCACAAAAAAGTGCGTGACCAGGTGGACCCCCGTGCACCTGAACGCTCGATCATCCCACAAAAATTTTCTTTACCAGACAATAAAACTTTACACCCTTGACACCACTCAAGCTCTGACACCCAGTTAGACGCAACCTCTCACACCCAGTTAGACGCAACCTCTCGCATCCAGTTTGACGCAACCTCTCGCATCCAGTTTGACGCAACCTCTCGCATCCAGTTTGACGCAACCTCTCGCATCCAGTTTGACGCAACCTCTCGCATCCAGTTTGACGCAACCTCTGTCGCCCGAGTATAATCTTTTTTGTTCAAATTTTCATGTCGGACGACAAATTTTTTCCAGTTAAAAAATTGAACGACCAATTCAGTGCCGTAAAAAAACTGTCAAACGCTTTTTTATGAGGTTCATTTCTTTCTAACTATTTGATACTGTAAGCAAAGCTAGCACAGCCATAATAATTACCGGGTCCTATTTGTTGGATAATTGCTCCAAAAAATATTGATTGCAAGTCCTCAGAAAGCGTTTACGTTTTGTTTCGGACTATAAATCTAGTTGTTTTATATGTACCCTAGAATCTTGCTAAACTGTAGAATATTTGAGCTGAGCTTGTTTCTGCTCTGTTTCTTGAAAGAGGAACCTAAAACAGAGAAATTAGCCAGAGTGTATCAGTTCAATAGCAAGCTGCGATATTCTTTGCAGTTTCTGTCTTCACAAGTACAACTTTTCTCAAACATTTTGCCTTCTTGATACTACGTTTTTAATAATATGTTAATAAAAATATTAAATGCTGGATTTTTATAATTTTAGAAAATTGCTTCAACTTTTTTGTCCGTCAACTAACGTTATCTCATCACTGCGCAGCGCATCTGAAGGCTGCGTACGGCTGTTCAGTCCAAGGACTGGGGGTCGCCACACACCCACAATTACCCCAGCTAATGCTGGCACCCATTTTATAGCTGGGTGAACTGAAAGCAATTATGCAGAGTTAAGTGTCTCGCTCAAAGACTCAAGTTGTTTCACTGGGATCGGAAATCGAACCCCTGACCTTTCAAGTCGTGAAAGTAGCATATAACAAATATTATTGCAGTGAGCCACTAGAATAACTGTTAGGTGTCTCACTCTAGTCAGCAGCTTCTTTGCCCTCGCTCTGAACTGTTGTCTACCACTGAGGGCAGCTCTCCCTCTTTTCTCCCTGCCTGCCCCGCCCCTTACTTGTTCTTTTTTTGCAGCCACCTGGGCAGCTTGGCCTGTGGCCTGCTTCTGCGTTCAGCGGTCACTGGTGGCTTCACTAGTGGCTCGCCTTTTCACCTTTCCCTTGTCACATGAGCTAGTCACATGACACTAGTCACTAGTCACATAACAAGCCGAACTCACGTGCTCCGGCAGCCTTGCTTTTTATTAGGCAAACATTGACGTCAGTTGCTAAAAATAGATCTCACGTGAATTCCTCACGTGACGTCTTGCGCGCTCTATATATACGGTCTAGCTTTCCAATTTCTAGAGTTGCTGAGATGCATGGGCAAAAGTGGGGACTTGCTGAGATGCCATGGCTCAATGGGTGAGTTGCTGAGATGCCATGGCTCAATGGGTGAGCTGCTGAGGTGTTATGGCTCAATGGGTGAGTTGCGGAGATGCCATGGCTCAATGGGTGAGCTGCTGAGGTGTCATGGCTCCAGTGGGGAGTTACTGAGATGCCATGGCTCCAGTGGGGAGTTACTGAGATGCCATGGCTCCAGTGGGGAGTTACTGAGATGCCATGGCTCAATGGGTGAGCTGCTGAGATCCGAGATCCCATGACTCCAGTGGGGAGTTACTGAGATGCTATGGCTCAATGGGGAGTTACTGAGATGCCATGGCTCAATGGGTGAGCTGCTGAGATCCCATGACTCCAGTGGGGAGTTACTGAGATGCCATGGCTCCAGTGGGGAGTTACTGAGATGCCATGGCTCAATGGGTGAGCTGCTGAGATCCCATGACTCCAGTGGGGAGTTACTGAGATGCCATGGCTCCAGTGGGGAGTTACTGAGATGCCATGGCTCAATGGGTGAGCTGCTGAGATGCCATGGCTCAATGGGTGAGCTGCTGAGATCCCATGACTCCAGTGGGGAGTTACTGAGATGCCATGGCTCCAGTGGGGAGTTACTGAGATGCCATGGCTCAATGGGTGAGCTGCTGAGATCCCATGACTCCAGTGGGGAGTTACTGAGATGCTATGGCTCAATGGGGAGTTACTGAGATGCTATGGCTCAATGGGTGAGTTGCTGAGATCCCATGGCTCCAGTGGGGAGTTACTGAGATGCCATGGCTCAATGGGGAGTTGCTGAGATGCCATGGCTCAATGGGTGAGTTGCTGAGATGCCATGGCTCAAGTGGGGAGTTTCTGAGGTGCCATGGCTCAAGTGGGGAGTTGCTGAGCTGAGGTGCCATGGCTCAAGTGGGGAGTTTCTGAGGTGCCATGGCTCAAGTGGGGAGTTGCTGAGCTGAGGTGCCATGGCTCAAGTGGGGAGTTTCTGAGGTGCCATGGCTCAAGTGGGGAGTTGCTGAGCTGAGGTGCCATGGCTCAAGTGGGGAGTTGCTGAGATGCCAAGGCTCAATGGGGGGTTCTATGCCAAGGCTCAATGAGGGAAAGATGACATCCTAAGCTGCAAGGCTTAATAGCAAGGATAGCTAAATTAATAGCTACACAAATCTAAATATATGAGCTTATCATCAATAGTTATGTAAAAATGGCTAGTTAGGTTTCCAGTTTTCAATGCTACTCCTTTATTAGGTGACTAAGTAATGGACATTGAGATAACTAATCGTTCATTGGTATAAACGGAGTATATTTCTCTTCCAAGACGCATCTTGCTGCCAAAAATGACCTTCTTAGCTATAGTTCACACTAATGGTGGCTGCCAACAGTGCATATGGTATAGTATATACAATATAGCTATTTCTAGTGGTCCTTAGGAGAGAGTCGAGAGCGACAGATTGAACTATTAGACTCAAAAAAGTCTCAAGCGTTGGGGGGTAGATGAGATTTCTATTTGGCAGTCCGGTCCCCCCCCGAAGAGAGGCTGATGAATCGATTTCGTGACTGCCCACCCCTCTTCGTTACTCGATTGGTCTGGGCTTGGCTCCGAGATGAAAATTGTTGGCGCTGAGAGAGTGCAAGTTCTTGTAACTATGCAGGATTAGAATATATTGTTCTGATTAGAGTTCTTAACGTATTTTTTAATGTTGATAGCTATGTCACGATAGCTATATTTTATTGGAGTGATATTTAGTCGGAGTGACATTTGGTCGGAGTGACATTTGGTCGGAGTGACATTTGGTCGGAGTGACATTTGGTCGGAGTGACATTTGGTCGGAGTGACATTTGGTCGGAGTGACATTTGGTCGGAGTGACATTTGGTCGGAGTGACATTTGGTCGGAGTGACATTTGGTCGGAGTGACATTTGGTCGGAGTGACATTTGGTCGGAGTGACATTTGGTCGGAGTGACATTTGGTCGGAGTGACATTTGGTCGGAGTGACATTTGGTCGGAGTGACATTTGGTCGGAGTGACATTTGGTCGGAGTGACATTTGGTCGGAGTGACATTTGGTCGGAGTGACATTTGGTCGGAGTGACATTTGGTCGGAGTGACATTTAGTCGGAGTGACATTTGGTCGGAGTGACATTTGGTCGGAGTGACATTTGGTCGGAGTGACATTTGGTCGGAGTGACATTTAGTCGGAGTGACATTTGGTCGGAGTGAAATTTGAGCTACCGTATGTCTGGTTGTGGCAATTTTTAGAGCACTAAGGAATAAGCCACATTCTTCTGGAAGCCTTATCAGTAGTGATATAAAACCTACATTATAATATTGATCTCATAATTCGCTAATTTCTATTTGCTAGATGTTACGTGACAGAAGTGAGCAGAGGCGCGATTGAAGCTGAAGCTCATAGAAAAACTACGTGTATGCGTAGCATTGCGTCTGTCAGTCAGCTTCCTGACCTGTCCCGTGTTAAGTCGATTCCCCTACCTCTGTCAGCCAAATCATCTGGCATATATAGATATTATTGTGATTATTTAGACAATTGGGGCTAAATTTGTGTATAAAAAAAGCCTGTGCTCTGATCCAATTTCCTAGCTATGCAGAGAAAATTGGTAATATTCCAAGATAATTTATAGGGCTCAGAGAATACTACGAAAATACGGGAGGCATCATAAACCCGAAATATCATATCTCCGAAAACAAAAATAGCATTGCCCATCATAAACCCGAAATATCACAAACCCGAAATTTCATAACTCTGAAAGTTCTAGCAATGTCCAACAATATTTTGGTTTTCGAAGTTATGATATTTCGGGTTTGTGATATTTCGGGTTTGTGATATTTCGGGTTTGTGATATTTCGAATTTATGATATTTCGGGTTTGTGATATTTCGGGTTTGTGATATTTCGGGTTTGTGATATTTCGGGTTTGTGATATTTCGAATTTATGATATTTCGGGTTTGTGATATTTCGGGTTTATGATATTTCGGGTTTATGATGGGAAGTGCTTTCGGAGTTGTGATTTTTCGGGTTTATGATGGCGACCCGATAATACTACTATAAGGTGTACAAGCTAGAATGGCTGGTTGACACTCTCCACAAGGGTGTACAGTGATCCTGACTTTCCTAGCATCCTCAGGCAGTGTACATGTTTAATTAGCGAGCCTTCCAGTGTCAATTTTCGGTCACGCATGCTACTAAAAGTTATTAAATAAACAATACAAGCTTGTGCCTAGAGCGTGAGTTCACGGTTAGCAAGAAGGATTATAGCAAGATGAGGATTTCTTGTTGGTTCTTCTTTATTCTTGCCAGCTCTCCATTATACTGCCAGTTTTACATGTAGCTGGCAGTTTACAAAATCAAAAACATTGTACTCTAATTTGCCCGCTTAGGTTTATATTTTTCGACCAACTTTGACGCAAAGTCAGACATTGAGAAAGTTATGGCAGTTGTACATCCCTACGTGACTGGTGTTTATTCCCCGGAAAGCTCCACGCTTGTAGCCTTTCACCTTGGTGTTATTTTGAGAACACTGTTTCATGCTAGAAGAAACCAGTTTCTTGTTAGCCCCAATTGACTGACATTGACTTCTCCCATGTGCCTCGGTTTGTTTAGCAAGATTCTCCAGTTCATCCAAAGTTTCGCAATATCACCCAGCATGAGCTTTAGCCGTTATTTCTATTTGCTGCTACTGAAACCTCTTTGGATGGGATGTCTATCAGTGGAGGCATCATTGAAGAGTTAATTCTCAACCAGACAGTGATGTCCTTTCCAAACTGAGCATTATTTCAGATTTAAATTCTTTCTAAATTTCACCTTAAGACCGAACCGTAAATGATTGCTCATGCGAGTATCTATCGAAAAACTATTCGTAAGAGAGAGAGTGTCAAAAGATAAATCGTTTCGTGAACGTATCCAGTTTTAGTTTTCCTTTGTTAAGCAAACGGAAATGCTATATTTTATTTTAACTATAAATAGTTCACAGAAGCAACTAACTATAGTTTTTTTTGCAAAAAATCGCCTTCACATGCCTTCGTCTCTAAGCCTGTCTAAGAACAATGCTGTGATTTTTGTGGTCTTCCTTTTGTCGGTCGGCCAATATTGAATTTCCAACTAGTAGAACAATCAAGGGCAGATACGCTTCTAGAATTTTTAGGCCGGTCAGCAAGTGCAACTTCTAAGCTTTCTCAGACGGGAATTCCGTAGGATAAAAAATGTCGTCTCTAACTTTCTGTGCCTTGAGAGAGTTGGCTCTTATGAATTTTAAATCGATTGACAAACCTGAATTACTGGGATCGAGGGACTTCAAGCCGCGGATTGTTCTGAATTTTTCCTGAGCAAATGTTTTTAAAACACGCGGCTATAAATGTAGCTAGATATGGTAAAAATTAATTAATAGAAGAAATACAAAACACCAAGCAGTACCGAAGTTAAAGCAACCTATTAATATTGTACGCGAACTCCGCCTAGCACCAGCTGAGACTTCGATATTTTTAATTCCAAGGTTCCATCATTTATAAATGAGTGTGAAATATCGAATTTTTCTTGTGCTCTACCGGTATTCAAAAAGCGAGAATTACTCGTAAAATTGATTTTTTTCAATTTCGACTATTCGTTTCAGTTTTAAGCAGGTTTTCAATACTAACAAATCATAATACGAGTACAAGAGAAGTTATATGAAATGGATGTGCAAGATTTGATAGTTTCATTAAGCTTACGGCTCAGTTCCTGTAGCTTAGTTTTTTAGCACTCATTGGGAATGAAAAATTAATTTTAACTTGACCTCAGTTTTCGCATTCATTCAGTGCTCAGCTTTAAAATGAAGATCTATGACAGTTCCGCTATTATGATGCATTTGTGAGATAAGATACGGCAAACTTTTACTGGGCTTCAGACTCGAAATTCGAAAAAGCTTAAGCAAGAAAGTAAAGGAGCCTAAAAGGTTTTCATCACAATACGCCTTAGACTGGCTTGAGTACGACTTTGAAGCATGATGTCTTTAGCACTACTCTGTGCTGCCTCTAGGCTCTTAATCTAGGTATCTATCTATCTATCTATCTATCTATCTATCTATCTATCTATCTATCTATCTATCTATCTATCTATCTATCTATCTATCTATCTATCTATCTATCTATCTATCTATCTATCTATCTATCTATCTATCTATCTATCTATCTATCTATCTATCTATCTATCTATCTATCTATCTATCTATCTATCTATCTATCTATCTATCTATCTATCTATCTATCTATCTATCTATCTATCTATCTATCTATCTATCTATCTATCTATCTATCTATCTATCTATCTATCTATCTATCTATCTATCTATCTATCTATCTATCTATCTATCTATCTATCTATCTATCTATCTATCTATCTATCTATCTATCTATCTATCTATCTATCTATCTATCTATCTATCTATCTATCTATCTATCTATCTATCTATCTATCTATCTATCTATCTATCTATCTATCTATCTATCTATCTATCTATCTATCTATCTATCTATCTATCTATCTATCTATCTATCTATCTATCTATCTATCTATCTATCTATCTATCTATCTATCTATCTATCTATCTATCTATCTATCTATCTATCTATCTATCTATCTATCTATCTATCTATCTATCTATCTATCTATCTATCTATCTGTTTAATTTAATTTGAATCACTAAACATTCTGTACTACCTACTATCTGAGTAGCATTCCGTGAAAGATGATCAGTTTTCAGTCCTTTCAAATAAAAACAGACTGAAGAATCTGTCTCGAGCCGCAAGCAGGCAGAGCTGCAGGAGATTAACTCGCAAGTAGTTTTCCTTCTTTACTTTTCTATTCATGACGCAAGCAGGTGAGGGCCTCCAGCAAAGCTTTGAGGCTCCCGGCCTGCCTGGCCAAGTAGAAAATTGCGTCGCAAGAAAAGTAGACGAGAGGGGCAGCAGAATCCCGATGTAACGATTTGTGCAAAATCTGCCTGTCTGTCCGCCTCACCCCCTCATTTCACACGGGTCTCATCAGCCGTCATCTGCTCACCTGCGCTTCGACAGACGGACTAAGCGGCACGTTGCCCCGTCAGTTTTTTTTCCTGGGAAGATTGACCTGTCAGAGACTGAGCAGCCCTCGGGGGTGGGGGGTCGCCTCGCTTGGGCAACTTGCGTCAGGCAAAAATATGAAACAAAAGCAAAAGAAATGATGATTGCAGGCCTGACAGGGGGGAAAAATGGCTAAAGATGTAGAAGAAGGGATGATTAGGAAAAATGAGGACTTGAGGAGTTAATTATGTTGACATATTAACCTGTAGTTTCTACGAGTATTGATCAAATATATGGAATAACTTTCCATGGACTTGATTATTAAAAAAATCAAGTAATTTAGCTACACTAATGAATGTATTACTTTTACTAGCAGGGAAATAGAATAGATTAGATATAATAGAAATAGAATGGATAGATCATGGAAATAGAATGGATAGATCATGGAAATAGAATGGATAGATCATGGAAATAGAATGGATAGATCATGGAAATAGAATGGATAAATAATGGAAATAGAATGGATAGATAATGGAAATAGAATGGATAGATCATGAAAATAGAATGGATAGATAATGGAAATAGAATGGATAGATCATGGAAATAGAATAGATAGATCATAAAAATAGAATGGATATATCATGGAAATAGAATAGATAGATCATAAAAATAGAATGGATATATCATGGAAATAGAATGGATAGATCATGGAAATAGAATAGATAGATCATAAAAATAGAATGGATAGATCATGGAAATAGAATGGATAGATCATGGAAATAGAACAGATATATCATGAAAATAGAATGGATAGATCATGAAAAAAGAATGGATAGATCATGGAAATAGAACAGATATATCATGAAAATAGAAAGGATAGATCATGAAAAAAAGAATGGATAGATCATGGAAATATAATGGATAGATCATGGAAATAGAATGGATAGATAGTGGAAATAGAATGGATAGATAATGGAAATAGAATGGATAGATCATGGAAATAGAATGGATAGATCATGGAAATAGAACAGATAGATCATGGAAATAGAACAGATATATTATGAAAATAGAATGGATAGATCATGGAAATAGAATGAATAGATCATGGAAACAGAATGGATAGATCATGGAAATAGAACAGATAGATCATGGAAATAGAACAGATATATTATGAAAATAGAATGGATAGATCATGGAAATATAATGAATAGATCATGGAAATAGAATGAATAGATCATGGAAATAGAATGGATAGATCATGGAAATAGAACAGATAAATCATGGAAATAGAACAGATATATTATGAAAATAGAATGGATAGATCATGGAAATAGAATGAATAGATCATGGAAACAGAATGGATAGATCATGGAAATAGAACAGATAGATCATGGAAATAGAACAGATATATTATGAAAATAGAATGGATAGATCATGGAAATAGAATGAATAGATCATGGAAATAGAATGAATAGATCATGGAAATAGAATGGATAGATCATAAAAATAGAATGGATATATCATGGAAATAGAATAGATAGATCATAAAAATAGAATGGATAGATCATGGAAATAGAATGGATAGATCATGGAAATAGAATGGATAGATCATGGAAATAGAACAGATATATCATGAAAATAGAATGGATAGATCATGAAAAAAGAATGGATAGATCATGGAAATAGAACAGATATATCATGAAAATAGAAAGGATAGATCATGAAAAAAGAATGGATAGATCATGGAAATATAATGGATAGATCATGGAAATAGAATGGATAGATAGTGGAAATAGAATGGATAGATAATGGAAATAGAATGGATAGATCATGGAAATAGAATGGATAGATCATGGAAATAGAACAGATAGATCATGGAAATAGAACAGATATATTATGAAAATAGAATGGATAGATCATGGAAATAGAATGAATAGATCATGGAAATAGAATGAATAGATCATGGAAATAGAATGGATAGATCATGGAAATAGAACAGATAGATCATGGAAATAGAACAGATATATTATGAAAATAGAATGGATAGATCATGGAAATATAATGAATAGATCATGGAAACAGAATGGATATCAACTTACATTAATAATAAAGTAGCCAAAGTTTCCAGCTAAAAGGAACCATTTCCTCGACATATGTTACTTTAAGTACCTATCCATAAACCAAAAATCTAGCTAAAAATTGCAAAAGCATTCTAACAATTTGAAGGCCTGGCAGTTGAAATCGCTGTCAGGAGATAAGCTGCTGATAGATCAGGAAATTGAGCCGCAAGAGGAAAGATATTAAATATTGATTTTTGTCAGTAGCAAAATCCTTGAATTAAAATCTCTTTTTGAACAAAAAAATCTTTCTTCACCAGCTATTCAAAGAGATTCAAGGAACCGATTCGGCGGAAAAGTGCAACCTAGCTGGAGTCAGTATTGATCCTCACTTGATGCTGGGGGTTCCCCCTGCCTCCCCTATTTGACTTCCGTTTCAGATAAAATCCCCTACCTTGCATAATTGCAACCCTGACAGATCATTTTTGTTAGCCAGTTGATAATAAATTTTCTATCTCACCTCAACTGTACAGGGAATTAACAGCATGGCAGCACCCGTATTATTAGCATAGCAACCCAATCCCCATTGGTCAGACACTCTGTTAGCCAATCCAGCCTTACAACAAAACCGATCCAGCGCAATACTTTGCCAACAAACCTCTAGCGTAGCCCGTAGCCCGCCGCGTGCCTACAGGGACAAAATTTTGCATGCATATTCGACAATATTCAAACTTCAAAAAAACAAATACACTAAAAATAAATACTAAAAGCAACATTGAAATGCATTCTGAGCTCACGGTGGCAGTTGCAATCTTTTTAACCATGGCTGTCAATCAATTTCAATTTGCCGTCGCTATTAAGCCGAAATTTCGACTGCTAGCTTTGCTGCCGTTCAACACGACGCATCAGTTCCGGGCCGAACTCATCCAGCCAAGTGTCCCCTTCGCTTTGGAGACTTTGAGAAGACTGAAACTCACTGAGCAGTTCGATTTGCAGATTAGCTTTGTGAACTCCACCTGCTCAAATCTTGCCGCACTGCCAGCCATGGAGCACCTGTACAGAGACGCTGTTGATGGATTTATTGGTCTGGGATGTCCGGAGAGTTCGAGTCAGATTGTGCAGTTCTCTGGGTAAGTGCATCATGTTTTCTGTATTCATGTTCTTTTACAGTGTTTCTTATTTGCGCTTTTAAAAACTATTTTTAATGAATTTGTTTATTTACATAACTTAACGTTTCTGAATAGTAGATCTAGCGCCCTCTCTCTACATTATAACAGGTCTAGCGCCCACTCTCTACATTATAATAGATTTGGCGCCATCTACATTATAACAGGTCTAGCGCCCTCCCTACATTATAACAGATCTAGCGCCCTTTCCTACAGTATAATAGATCTAGCGCTTTCCCTACACTATAGTAGATCTAGTTCCCTCCCTACATTATAATAGATCTAGCGCCCTCCCTACATTATAATAGATCTAGTTCCCTCCCTACATTATAATAGATCTAGCGCCTTCCTTACATTATAACAGATCTAGCGCCCCCCTACACTATATTAGATCTAGCGCCCTCCCTACATTATAATAGATCTAGCGCCCTCCCTACATTATAATAGATCTAGTTCCCTCCCTACACTATAATAGATCTAGCGCCCTCTCTACACTCTAATAGATCTAGCACCCTTCCTACATTATAATAGATTTAGTTCCTTCCCTACATTATAGTGGATCTAGCGCCATCCTCACACCTTTCAAACCAGATCAAGTGTCGCGCTCCGAGAACACCTAGAACGAACTTAAATTAAAATTGAGCCAATATATAAAAGAACATCAAGTTGAACTTTCTAAATGCACGTGATTCCAAATTAAGCCACAGCTAAAGTCAGTTCACAGCACAAAAACCTTCATGCCAAAAAGCTAAGTGAACTTTTAGTTTAATATATCTGGACAGAACAGCGTCATCCATTGAGCAACGCTAAATCTCTCTTTTTCAGTCCAAGCCTTTTAGCGTGCCACTCTAATTGAAGTGCTTCGCTTAAACAATACATTTTATTCTCATTTTTAACTGACGCGTCCCCAGTTCATTGTTTGTTCATCACTTCAACTCTGGATTCCACTCCGAAATTTCCACTGTTTCCTAATCTGATTTCTCTAAGAGTGCCTGCTGAAGGGAGGGACAAAAATAGACGGTTTGAGTAAGTAATGGAAATTCGATGTAACAAAATGGGAAGATATCGGATGGGGAACTTTACTAGTTGTGCTTGATGAAGCGGGGTGGATGATTTTGATACAGAGCTTCCCAGCGACTTTCTATTTTTCAAGTAAACGCGTGTCAGTCACTTTGAAGACTTCCCTTTCAATTTGCTTCACCCTGAGCTGCTTCAATTGTATGGCTTCTGAAAAAGATTGGGCTGCGAAAATTTCTAGCAAAACTGAACTAGCTATAAGCTACTTACAGTAGGCGGCTTGCAAAGTTTTTTTTATTAATTTGGAACTAATTAATATCGAGCGTACATTTATATATCAAGGAGTACTCAAGTAGGACGGGAAAGTACGTTTCTTATAAAATGTTTATGAGGCTGGTTTTGGCCGAAAACTGGTTATGGGTCTGCCTCCTATCGAAAGCAATAACAATTTTTGTGCTGAAAAAATGAAAACTTCCTATCTCGGTAGTGTATTTTTCGGCCAAAACCAGCCTCGTAAACATTTTATAAGAAACGTAGTATCCAGTCCTACAAGGGGGGCCGTAGCCCAGCGGTCTAGCGCAGGCTCTGGTGTGCCAGCGACCCAGGCTCGATTCCAAGTGCAGTCACATTAATTTGGGGCTGAATTGGAATCTCGGCTTGGCTCTGCTCGTGCAATTAACGGCCTTGAGAGGCAACCCCCCAAGGCGCAGTGAAGTGTACATGCCTAACGATAAAATAAAGTTAGGGCCGCTGTACACTCCTGTGTGAGTGTGTGCCTGCGTACGTATCCGCGCGCTTGTATGCCTGCTCAGGGGAGTCGGCGGATTGGGCAGCAATGCCTCTCGCCGGTTGTGTGCCAATGTCACTTAAAGTGCGTCAGGGTGCACACAACCCCCATGCCTCTAATAAAAAAATCCAGTCCTACATTTACTTAAGTAGTCCTTGGTATATAGACAAGTAGAAGGATGCTGTATGTCTTTTGTGCGAGTGTGTAGAGTCGCAACCTTACCCCTGTCATCTTTATAGTTCATCTGCCCTCGTCTCTGTTTAATCTGCTTTCTTTCCCTTTCTGTCCAGTTCAGTCTTGTTATTTTTCTCTCTCTTTCGCTGTCTTCTGATTGGCTATTCAATCTCGCCTCCTCGAGCTCTCTATGGCCAAAACTCTGTTAACCGTTTAGGGCTATTAACTGGTCGGGAATTTCAGAAGCTTGTTTTTTGTTTATAAAAATGCAAATAATAGTCTATGTTAGACGGTGTAGTCTATGGTAGACGGTATAGTCTATGGTAGACGGTATAGTCTATGGTAGACGGTATAGTCTATGGTAGACGGCATAGTCTATGGTAGACGGTATAGTCTATGGTAGACGGTATAGTCTATGGTAGACGGTATAGTCTATGGTAGACGGTATAGTCTATGGTAGACGGTATAGTCTATGGTAGACGGCATAGTCTATGGTAGACGACATAGTCTATGGTAGACAGCATAGTCTATGGTAGACGGTATAGTCTATGGTAGACGGCATAGTCTATGGTAGACGACATAGTCTATGGTAGACAGCATAGTCTATGGTAGACGGTATAGTCTATGGTCTATTGTCTATATGGATATATACACGTATAAATTGTATAAATAGATATACATAAAAATCCAGTTGCCAGAAGCTTGCTTGGATTTAAAGCAATCTTTAACTCTTGCTTTTTGGGCAATCACTGTTTGCTTCTTCGATTTACTGTAAAATACTATTAAAATGTTTCTTTCCTACTACAAGTAATAACAACTTTCTTTCGCAAAAAATTGCAGAGTGAAATGGAACAAAGCGGTGGTGAGCATCGGCTCAGTGGAATCAGTTTTTCGCGACACAACCAAAATACAATACATTAACAATATTTTTGTTCGAGTGAGCTTCGATGGCGCGGAATTGATGGAATCTATTCTAAGAATGATATTTCTTAGAAATGGTTGGCAAAGGTTTTTCGGCTTGTTCAGTTTGAATTACGGCTACGCTAACGAAGGCTGCAACTTGCACATAATGGATTTGAATCGGATGCGCAAGGAGCTGGGCATTGAGGCCGAGTTCTTGAGCGTCAGCAGGCTTGATGAGCTGCCGATGGCGTTTCGTAGAAAGATCGCTGCCCAGTACTCCGGT
The DNA here is from genome assembly GCA_002269645.1 of Macrostomum lignano. Lineage (NCBI taxonomy): Eukaryota > Metazoa > Platyhelminthes > Macrostomidae > Macrostomum > Macrostomum lignano. The sequence continues at coordinate 203,362 of NIVC01001022.1, forward strand.
GAGGTGTCCAGGCTGTAATCTTGCAGCTGAATAAAATATTCTTATGTGGAGAAAATTTTTATTTTTTTTTTATAATATTTATGTAATAAAAAATCTAACAACAAATTAAGTAATATATAAAATTCACTAGTATAGTAATAAAAGTAGTTATTGACGTTATTTACTAATAAAGCTAGCTTATTTAATCAAAAAAGGAGTTTCCAGCATTTTTCCGGATTCATATCATCTCGACAAAAATAAAGATTTTTTGACTGAGAAATATGGGAAAATATCGATTTTTACCTTGATACGAGCTATATAGTAATTCTGGAAGAGAAATATTTTTTGAAGGAAATATTCGTTTCAATAGTCAGTCAAAGAACTAGATATTTTAAGGTACATGCCGATTTCTAAAATGCATAGTTTTTATTCTTTTTACATTCAGTTTTCGCTACTAGAATCCCTTTTACTTCAGTAGTATAGTAGAAATCTATTCGCAAAATACGCTTTCCATTAAGAAGTTAACCCTCTAATTACAGGTAACTCAAACAGAAAACTAATCGATTTAGGAAAATGGAGCGCTGTGTACTCAAGCCTTTGCTTAATTAAACGGTCACGTTTCTAAGTTTCTGTAAACTAGCAGGGGTGCGTAGGACTTGGTTGAATCGGATGCAAATTAGAGACGAAAATTTGATCAAGCGGAGATAAAAAACAGATAAACCTTAGCAGGTGTTTCTCCTTAGTTTGCCTAATGAGCTGTCTAAATGAGTGCGCAGCTGGACGCGAAAGACTTTGGAGTAGGCGGTGTGTTCATAGTTTGTTTGCCCGTTTGAGAAGTCCGACAATTTTAACCCGCTCTGAAGTTGCTTTGTATTTGCATTATACTGGTTGATAAACTAGTTATTGATTGCTTGATTATCGCCATCATTTCCAACATTATCTGACATTATAAACATTATAGACTTGTACGAGGCGTAGTAACTGTCAATAACAAATTACCTAAGACTCGTTCACAACGCTATCTCAAATAAGGCCAGATTTCGTGTGATCACACATCTTGTACATCAAAGATTCCTTTGTAAATCGGTTTGGTGTCTGGCTCATTTGATCGCAGTGTGAATCAGCCTTAACGAATTTCGTCCACTCGTCTGCACTTCGTCTACCCCCCCCCCTCTGCCTCTGTCTGTACATCATGTGGATGTGGCTAAACTTATTCTCTCTTGTCTAGGCCTTGCCTTACTCTGATTGGCTGTCATGAAATCTTTCCATCTATTCTCTCTTCCAGTCTTCAACATTCTGACTCAGCCCAAAAGCAACCCTAGAAAAAAAAATTTAAATAATTTTTCGAGCCTTCCTATTTTGGCTGTTTAGACAGATTTCCAACGCCCCGATACACGCAAGCGAGGGAAAGTCTTGAGAGACTTGAGAGAAAAACACAGGCTGCTCGACTCTCGAGCCTGGAAAGTCTTCAAGCTGTCAATAAAACTGATCGAAGCCGTCGAGTTCAGTCTTCGCCCTCAGCATCCTCCGTCTTCGCTTCCGCTCTCTGAGCTCCTCTGCAGCTGACTCTCTTCATTCTTTTCTCCACATGGAGTCAGTTGAAGGCGTGGACTTCTAGATACACCATCTGGACTGATATCCCCTGAATAAGAGTCAATACAATCGTAGATAATGACAGAGGTTTTAGATTCACCCCGATAAATGTATATTTTTAAAACCGCCTTTGTATACGAGTATAATTTAGGGAATGTACAGTTAAAAAACGTTCCCTTAAACTCTGATCGAGATAGCTTCCAGTCCAGAGAGCTAGATTGTAGATCTATAGAAGTCCTTGACTCCAGATAGAGAATGAAACTCACCCAGACTGCCTTGTGTGTGAGAGAGTGAGGCTCAACGCCAGCTGCCTACACAAGTGTGAGATGAGATGTGATGCAGAGGTCCCGTGAAACTATTTGAAGCCTGTGGCGTCAGGCTGTCTGCTTTTGTCCACATCTGCTTGCAAGTGCCAGTCAGTCAGTCCGTCAGGCTGTCAGTCTGTTATTGTCACATTCGATGCTATCTTCACAGTCACATAATGGTGGCGTGCAGCTGCATTCATTCGCCTGCGGATTATCTAAAAGAGCAACTTGAGATCTTGCAAGTTCGCATCAAGATCTGGCCCGTACGTGGCTTATGAACTGTTCTTTCTCTTTTTGACGCAAAAATCTTTCTTAGATTTGTTTATTCTTAATGGATTTTTAAATCGTACAGACTCCTCGAAATATGGTTCGTTTGCGTCATACTTTGAGAATATATTAGAATATATATACTCCTTATATAGGCCTCTAGGGAACTGGAGATTGGAGGATTTGATATTCTCATATTTCATGATAGGTCTGCCGCTTTTATTGACAATTCTCTTATCTTCAACCGGAATCATATAAAAAATATGCATATATATTTGTGCTTGCCATAGCTGCTTATTCTATACTATAAAGTACTGGCATATGTATATTCTGCAGAGGAAATCCATAGGCAGTTTTAGATCTACGCAAAATATCGGCTAAGGTAACCAATGTCCCAGATGTTTTACTTAACACTTCACAAATCAACCCAGAGGATTTCTAAAGCTCAGCTTTTGTACAGATCCACGTAACCAATAAAATGAAGCGATCGTGTCTGCGTGGTTTTCAATAGATTTCCTTTGTACAAGCGTATCATCACATTAGTATAAGCATGCACAACCCTTGTCGCAGAGAAAGCCGCGGAATTTCCACGGGCCCCAATCGAGATCGTCTGTAACAGTATACCGAGGGGAGGGGGCTTGCTGAAAACTCCACGAGTCTGTATAAAACTTTTGACACGTTTTCTGCTTCCAAAAGATGCAGCTATGGAATGAAAGTGTCCTGACGTCCCTGACTTGTGCCCATTAGTATTCGCTCTCAGTTCGTACATGAAATAGCCTAGGTACAATACAGCTTGCTGTGTGACATTACTACGACAGTATACGTACTATTTGTTGCACGTTGGATTATTTATCACTTACGGGTCTAAAAAGGTTTTTTCCAAGATTCCCCTCTGTCCCCATTTTCCCTTCCTTCTAACCGATACAGCAGCAGCTGCTGCAGCAGCGGCCAATCAGATTCTTCCATAGCTGTCTATAGCTGGGATCTTTCCGATCGTCACTCGCCATTCAATATATGAAGGCCCACTCGCCACCCTAGCCTACTTTCTTTGCGCTGCTCAGTAGACGGTATCCCCCTTAGTCAGGTTATCGAAGGCTACTGACAGACGATTTAGCAGGAAAAAGTCGCAATGACGTCGAAAATTTCGTTGCTAATCGTATTTCTGGCTGCTGTTCAATCGAGCCAGGCCCAAGCGGATGGCAAAAAGACACTTAAAATAGCCATCTTTCTTCCCGCACAACTGCACGGAGTGTCCGGAATCAGTTTGGAAGCTGTTCAACCTGTTGTCGACGTGGCTTTGAAGTCGTCCGGCTTAGATAAAATGCTGCCTGGTGTGCAAATTCAAATTATTTCTAACGACAGTCAGTGCGACTATCGGTACGCGCCCGTGATTGGACTGCTCCTACTCAAAGATATCGATCTGTTGCTAGGTGAGTACACGAGGCGTATTGATTTGATGTCTGGCTTTTATGCTGCTAGCTGTTGCTTTGGGTGGACTTGTGTTCCACTGGCATATACTCGTACTCAATGGGTCTACTACGTTTGCCAGCCGACATTTGCCAGCGGGACGTTTGCCAGCTCAGTTTTGGTTACATCGGTTGCTTTGGCACCTGTTACTAAAACCTACCTAAAATATCAAGAAGACGAAGTGCGCTCTAGTGAGCAGTAGTTTCTTAGTAACCAGTATATTTAGTAGCAGTAGTAGGGAGCGAGGTGGCATTAGATTGGTGCTATGTCCGCAGTTTTCAAATGCAAGTACATTTAGGCCTAGATAGGGCATAATTATTTAACCAATTACCGCCTGCAAACGTCCCGCTGGGCAAGCGTCGGCTGGCAAACGTCCCGCTGGGCAAACGTCGGCTGGCAAACGTCGCTATCCCGTACTTAATTGACTCGTGTACCTCTCTGCCCAACATAAGGGTGTCAAGTTATTTCCTATCTACGAAACGCTTCTACCGTTCTGAGGTCATTTTTGTCATGGTGGTTGGCATTGTAAAGTACTTTCAACAATTATTTTAAATTCCAGGTCCATTCTGTACGTTCTGTCTCGCGGCGGTGGCTCGCTACAACCGGTACTACCTGTATCAAAAACCAATTATCACCTCTGGCGCAGCGGCTAACCTAGAAGACAAAGAGGAATATTATAACTTGATTCGAGTAGGCCCTATGAACTTCGACATTGAGAACATGCTGCTAGCCATTTTTCAGCGATACAACTGGTTGCCAAGGCAGCAGCAGAATCTACTAATAATCTACGTGCCAGATGACGAGACTCAACTTCACAAGCAGAGAGACGAGACGAGAGTGACGTTCAGCAGGCTGTTGCGCACTACGATCGAGAACCGGTTCAGCCACCAGCACAGATACATACTGAGAGTCAAGCCCTACAGTGCCACCAATAAGCACTTTCAAAGCGAAGTATTTCGCTGCATGAGAGAGGAAGTTAGGCGTAGGTCAATGTCCCTTTTTTATTTGGAGCTTTCATAACGTCTTTCCGATGTGGTGGCTTTTCAATGAGCTTAGGGCAAGGCGACGCACAATACTCTTCCTGGGGCCGACTTTTCACCCTTAAGTACACCCATCAGACTATAGTTACTGAGACTATAGCACCAGCTTATAGCTCTACCCACTAGAGTCTCCGTTGAATGCAAGGCTTGCAAACTATGAGGAACTCACTTCTCTCTCTATCCTTCTCAATACTTCGATCTGATCTCACTTTCTTTTATAGCATGCGTCTATAGTCTCAAGTGATCTCTAAAATATGGCTAAGATCGTGAGTATATTCTCTCCTCTCCTCTCCTCTCCTCCTCTCCTGTCCTCTCCTCTCCTCTCCTCTCCTCTCCTCTCCTCTCTTCTCCTGCTAGAATGATAATGCCATTACTCTGTCACCCCAAGTTGGAAATGACATTTTGGGCCTTTCGAATTCATTCAATGAGTGCTAAGGGGGCAGCTTTCTCTACCGTCAGTAACGAGCATTAAGGCAAAAGTTCCCATTATATGAGATTTTCTGATCCCAAAAAATATCTCGCTAAAAATTGAAAAGCAGGAAATCTGACATCCCTTCGAGGCGTAGTGTCACTTCCGATCTTGCTCTATTTTCAATTTGCCTCGTCGCCAAAAGAGGCGACCAACACTGATATGATTTGTTTATCGGCGCCTTATTTTAGCGCTGATTCAATTTCAACAACGAGCGGTTACTAGACAAGTTTTTACAAGCTTAAGGTATTCATCAAGTATGCCATAGTAAAATGAATCGCAAAAGTGATTTAAAGAGTTTATCTACATGTAGAAATCATCTTTCTTATCCTAATCAGAGGTAGAATTTTTTGCCATTTTTTACATTTTGATAATTAATTGGCAATCAAATTGAAAAAATATCTGTCGCATGGAAATCCTCAGGAAAATCAAACCCCTTCGCTTTTCATTAATTTTAATTGCATTTTATTGTAAATCGCACAATGCCACCCCAACGACACGGTCAGTGCACTCACGAGGGTGGGGATTGAGGCTGAATCCTCATATAGTAGAACTAAGGATTAAGAGGCATTTCTTCAACCCTACTGGATTAGAATTGATTAGAACAAATTTTATTGCCTATACACACTGATTTTTCTATCCTTTTTATTTCAGTTGTCGTACTCTGCGCCGACCCGGACACTGTCCGAGAGATCATGATCAAGGCTCACGAGCTGGGCTTCATCAACGGGGAGTACGTCTTCTTCAATATTGACCTGTTCAGCAGGTGAGAAAAGTGACAAGACTATATGGAATTCTTTAATCATCAGCGTCTCAATCAACCATGCGAGTCTCCTTGAAATCACTGATCCCTTCATCTCAGCAGTTCATTTTTTTAGTGATCTCATTAACGGGTGCGCATTCGAGTATATAACTGTACATTCTTTATAATCAATCTTTACTGAAGTAAAAAGCTGGAGCATAAAAAGTACTGGATTCGTGATAGCAGACGTTTTAAAACCAACCATAGCAATAACAGCTTCCCCATTTGATACTATATAAATGAGCTACTCATCACGGAATTGGGCCTCATTTGTGCAGCGCGACCTCCCTGATGCATAAAAAAAGTAAATTCTACTCTCGCGCATCCCAGAGCTTTCACTGCAGTCTCTCTGATTTCTGAGGATTTTGCCACGCCCCTTCTACAGAGCTGAGCTTTCAGTAGGGTGGCCTGTAGCTCTACCAAGGACCTCAATTTTCCGACAAGTAGGTGGAAAATGTCGTCCCAATTTGCGACTTGACTCCTTGATGAGTGGGCGTACCCATCGAATACTGTCGAATACTAGTTGCTACTGGCTGCTTGATTGAGCAATAAATTTCAGGACAAGTGAAATGCCCTCAATGAGAGCGATTTAGTTTAGCAAAAGTAAGCTGCAAAATGAGGCCTCAAGAGATCTCTTAAAGTTGGACTGCAAAAGCTTTATTACAGTGAGTTGCCCAAATTTTTTTCACGCGATCTGCACACTTCAATCCTGTATCATTTATCAAATTGGCCAACCAGAGGTTAGCATTAAATTTCATAATAGTAAAAGTACAAAATACGAGCAGCATATTAAGGTAGAATTTCTATACCTTTTCTACGTTCAACTTAGTACTTAAAATGGAAAGACAGGTTGAATACTTCAAATTGACAGTTGATACTAAAGGCCTGTCGCATGTTCAAATGGAGTTCCATAATGGAGTTCTGCACGAGAAAGTGAGGAAAGTGGCTGGTCATACTCTTATATGGCAATGTCAATAGCCTATCGATCCCTTTTCCCACTAGGTCAAAGGCCACGAGGCTAAGGGCTCACTTTTACCTGATTTTTTGATTGAAACTTTCGGCGAAAAATGCCTGCGTTGCGGGAGAATAAGACTGGTGACTGGTGCGTACAAAATGATTAAGTAATTTAGACTGGGCTAAATGGCCACTTTACAGTGCTGAAGGAAGTTTTAATGGAGAAAGCGAATTGAGTCTTTTCAAAAAAGTAAAAAACAAATTTTTTCCAAAGACCCCTGACAGCCGTTTAATTGTCAAATTTCGAATCTTCGATGGTTGTTCCAAAACATCAAGTTGCTTGATGTCCAAAACATCAATTTGGAGCGGCTCTGATACAGATTTTAGCGCCTCTCTGGCACAGACTTAAACCTTTGCTACTGTTGACCTTCAAAACCACAAAGCATTAGCCAACAGCTAGTTGTACTCTCCTGAGCTAGTTCTGCAGAAGCCCAATGTCTTAAGCTCAGAGTCACCAGCCTTACAATACAGTCTTTGCATTTATTATTGAATTTACGTTTTCGCAGACGTCGGGCTCTCAATCGGCAAGAAAGTTGACTCCGCTGAAGGTTCCTCCCTAGGGTCGTTCTCAAATTCTGGGAGGAGCGAAAATTTTAACAATTTTCGGAACATTTACTATTGTTACTGCCGTATTGAAAATAATAGGACACTTTCATCTGTGAATAAAGATAATTTTTGGGTTGAAATTTATGTTGCAAAAGTGTTTTAAGTTGTCTTGCGGTATTAGGCGATATTAGGTGATGAAAAAATTCAAATTCAATCACTTCACCGATGTCCTAATTTTTGACACTATGATGTCTGTAGCTAAAAAAAGTTGTTGTTGTGTTGAAAACTTGCTATATTACATTTAAAATGAAAGCTTATATAAATTTAATTCAAGATTTTTTTTAAAGCTTAATAAACTGCACTATAAATGATTTTATAGACGCTTAACTGTGCGCCTAGCATTTCCGGTGGGATAGCCTCTTTGCGTCTCACAAAATGTATTTTTCAGCTGACGTCTAGAATGTGCGCTTAAAATGATACATTTTGATGCAGATAATTAGAAAAACATGTCTTATTATCTTTTTGTAAAAAATTGTTATGAAATAGAGCACTATTGTTGATAAAAATAATTAAAAGCAACCATGCATCGCAATAAACTCCTACTTTGAAGCACAAAATACATATCCTGTAACCACACTAGCATTCTCCATGGAGCACCTTTTGAGCTGAAATTTTACACAGATATCCAGTAAAGTAAACTGAGCAAATGATTTTTTTTGTTTTTGAAAATACTTAAATTTGGCTATGTATCAGTTAGTTCATTGGACATATTTATTATATTTTTATTAGAATCCTTGTAACCAAGCTACAGAGAAACATGTGCAAAACTGGACCTTGAAATTTGACCTGAATGATCAGCAAATGTGTATCTCGAAATGATTTTTTTTGTTTTCATCAAGTCATTCTATGCTAATTTTTTCTGAAGGGAAAGATACCATGTATTTAGAGTCAATAGGGGAAGCATTTAGACTTATTCAATAGTCATTAAAATTGCAACTATATTATTATAATATAGTAATAATATTATACATGTATTATATAGTAATATTAACTTCTAAGATGCCCTTATAAATTTAAGTAAAGACAACAGGCCTTAATTAATTAATCAGCATTTTGAAGAAACTGACCTTATACAGATGGGCCCCAAGCTAAGAAATGAATGTAGAGCTTATTTCGTGTAAGGTATAAAAATCAATTTATTATAATATTAAATACTCCTAATAAATTGGTTAAATTAGTTATTTACCTTGAATTAATTTAATTTAATAATTAAATATATAAATTTGTTTCACTTCTTACTGCATTTAAATAGAGTACCTCTCTACTATACTATAGAAGTATAGTAAAAGTATATGGTAAAAAAGTATAGTAAAAAATTTTCTTTGGTTTAATCCCAGCTTGCCTCAGTTTTTTAGTCTTAATACGAGCTAGATAGTAAGTGTTGATTAATTTGCTCCATCACCTTTTGCCACGGAAACAGCACATGTCGGACATGCAACACTCTTCCTGATCCCTGGATTCAAGATGACTGCTTCTGCTTCTTCAATGCTTGAAAACTGAGCTCATGGAGCTTTAGGTTATGCTGTCAGAGTGCTGCTGCCGGTGCTGTGTGTGTATGTGTGTGTCTTCTGCGGGTAGGTTCCCTGTCCCTCAGTTTAGCCACTGTTGTGGGCTAACTGGAGGAATTGCCGTTGTCGGTGCTGCAGGTGGCACTGCATGGTAGTATTGACGCTGTCAGTGACGCTGGCAAAGGCTTGGACGAAGCTAGGTGCCGTCATTGTCAGGAGGACATGCGTGTGCTGCTTAGACCAGTGCGCACATTCGACTGGACTCGTATCTGGTGCAGTCTGGTGTATTCACTGAGATTGTGTGGATCTGCCTCCTCGCATCACCTCAACCAGGCTCAATTTCTTTTGTAGAATTTTCGTGCGCTGCTTAACTGCATCTTGTGCCTGCTGAGTGATGCCAAGAATTGTGCCACACAATAATTTGGCCCAGAAACTACTCGTATATTATACATATGTATGCACAGCACACACACACGCTGCGCGCACTCGTGCATAGACCATTTAAGCACGCAAAATCGATGTATGAATCCTACATTAAACGTACTAGTTAATGGAATTCTCATCTCATGAGCTCTAGTCTATGGACAAACCTGAAATTACTAGAATATCTAGACAGATCTAAACTTCTTTGAGCAGCGCGCTGCGCTGCGAGCAAATACATGTAGATTCCTTAGCGCAACTAATTAATAGTGTAGTACAGTCTACAGCCTGAAGTAGCCTGTGTAAGATGCGGAGGGATGATTTTTGCATAGGAAGCCACTACGGTAAGGTTGATGGAACTATGGGGAGGTGAGAGATTCAAAGCGAGGGACGGAAGCCATGCATAGTTCGATCATAAGTTTGATTATTGCATGAGTCTGGGGATGCATTAACGAGAGGCAGACGAGAGCATAGAAATAAAGCGGGCTAAATATATTAATACACAAAATTACATGTACTAGCTAGTAATTTCAGAATGGTCAGCGACTCCTCCGATTTGTATCCGCGACCGCGTGCCCACAAATCCCCCGGCAGACCCTGTCGCAGTTGGTGGTTGTGCACAGAATACAATGTTAATTTTCGAGCTTCTCTGCAAAAAATGCGTGATGCACTCAAGATGTGTGCTATAGTCTACTTCTTTGATTGATGGCTGGGTTTTGCCTTTTCGCTTGTGATCATCAAAAGCTTGGGCGTCATTGCTACTGGTGTTTCAGTGTGCGCATTATGTCTGGTTATCATATTATGTGCATGTGCAGTGTCTTTTACCTACATTTTTGTTTGTCTCTGTTTCCTGCATGCTCTTTCGCATTTTTACACCTCGCACATCCTCATTTTTCTCAATTAACAAGTGAAATCTTTTCTTAAAGACTAATTGCTATTTTAGTTAAGCTAGTAGGTTTTTGGTATTTAAATAATTCAATTTTGTCTATTTTCCAAAAAGTTTCAAAAAATGAATTAATTAAAATAAATTTGAATTATTTTAGGTTAATTGGAGTAAAATGTCTAATAAGTAACTATGATTTTTTATTTTAAGTACATGTAGCTTTGGTATAAGTATTAATGTAATGAGTACTTAAAGTAAAATCAAGCAAGTTATAGTTTTCAGAAATTATGCTACAAATAATCAAATATATACTAGTATCTGAATTCCTTTATTAAGGAACATGCAGTCGATATTAAATCCACAATGTGCTTTTTGGTGTTCAAGGATAGTTCCCTGACTTTTTCTATTATTAGTTAGATTTTATTATATTTAATGTAAAAATGAACAATTCTATTCAAGGTAAAAATGAACATTCTTTATTTGTCGAATCATCTTGCCTTTGAAAAGATACATAGTGAAAACTTGATTTTTAATTCAACCTTTCAAGACTTATTTAGACTTCTCAATTCAGTGATTAGTTAAACTGATCGAAGTTCTTTCGAGTGCATGCTATAATAATTTCGCACTTTTTCGCACACGATAATTTTAAATGTCTGGGATTTGGAGCAGAGTAACAAAATGCTGTGCTCAAAAACATTTCCTTTGTCAATTTCTTGTTCTTTTATTTTTGCAAAAGAAATTTAACTGCATATTTAAAATAAAAATGGAAGAAAATTTTATTTTCTCTTTAATATTTTTGTCGTTTATTTTCCGCAACAAAGAATAACAAATAGCCTTGATTTCTTCTCAATTTCAAGTTTTCTTGTGGTTTTAGTAGCAGCTTCTTACAGAAATTGTCAAAAGAATTTTTTTGTACGATTATTGGTCGATGTATAAACTTTTTTTGTAATAACAAAAAGTTGTGACCTAGCTTTGAGAACGACCCCCTAGCTCCGTCCCAAGCCATCCACTCTAAAAAAATGCAAGCCATCAACGCAGTCCGAAAAAGGACGAAAAATTGCGACTGATTAATCGTCTGCTGGAGGCTCCCTACGTCTATCCCTCTGCCCCTCCTCAGTTTTTACTCCTCGGACCAGCAAGCCCTGCCCCTCCAGTTCTGTGCCTTTAACTGAAACGGAAGCGGCCGCTTCATCACAGGCCGGTACACAGGAGAGGAATAACTGCATGAAGCAAAATGGAAATATAGCATACGTATACAAAATATATGTTAATCAATGTATAAGCCTATAATATATTTATGGCACAATTGCGTACGTGCATTAGCTAGTGTACCTGTGCAGAGAAAAACAGTTTTTTTACCAAATTGGTCACTAAAGCTTTCTTTTTATGATCACTGCCGTTGATCATGCGCTTGCACGCCGAGCTGTTCTGGTTGCCGAGCTGCAGGAGTATAGAGAGTATTAGCTAGGATAATTAAAATGGCTATTTCTAGCAATCATCATCAATAGCAAAGCGTTCTGATAATCGTGGCAAATTTCACTTTGCTAAGCCTTTTATTAGACGGTCTCGCACTGGCATAGCCTAGCCTACGAGTATTCACCTGCTTTATTGAATCAAGCTTTGTCATCAAAGTGACATGGCTATATTATCGGGAAGAAGCTAAATCCAAACATTCTGCCCGTCATTAGAGTTGTTTTCTGCACGTCCATATACTAAATCTTAGCTAAATTTAGCAGGGCTTTTTTCACTTAAGTAACTATTGTAAGTCCATAGCAGTTTAGAAGAGGAAGTTGAATAAGGGTTAAATAGTACTGCAGGAAAACTATATTTATGTAATACAAGGAAACGGCAAAATAGCACTTTCAGGTGTACATGTATAAATCAACTCTACTGGTAACATACTCGTAGCCCCAACCCTACTCTGAAACACTGGATTTTTTCAAACAATGTCTACGAGCCGACTGCATGCTCTTGTCCTCACGTTAGATGATAGCCAACTTTATTAGTTTTGCGTGGGCAGGAATCGATAAGTCTGTTGACTAAGCAAAACTCGCCAATAGTATTGCTAGGAACTTGCGACACGTCAGGTGTCTATGCTACGGAGAGACACTATTCCCTACTTATTTATTAAGATATTCTTTCCTACACGCAGCTACTTAATAAAAAACCTGCCCGGTCACCTCGCAGGTCTGCTTTTATCTAAGATGTTTTTATATTTTTTATAGGAATATTATTCCACACCCCGTAACCCCTCGAACGCAGCGAACGCTTGACCTCTCGACCATGGTACCGGAAGACCGACTCAAACGAAAGAAACGCCGCCGCCTCCGTGGCCTACCGAGCCCTCATGACCATCACATTGCGCAAGCCAAATAGCACCGAATATCGCGATTTTAGCGATAAAGTCAAAGCAGCAGCTAAGCAGAATTATAGTTTCGAATATCCGGAAGAGGAAGTGAATAGTTTTGTCGGTGCATTCCATGACGCTGTACTGTTGTACGCTCTGGCTATAAATGACACCCTGGCAACGCACGGTCTTGCTGGCATCTCAAACGGCTCATTGATCACCTCCCGAATGAAGAGCCGCACGTTCAAAGGCATTACTGGCACGGTAAGCATCAACGCTAATGGAGATCGGAATGCCGACTACTCGCTGCTAGACATGGACAAGAACACCAAGAACTTCACCGTGGTGGCGCACTACTATGGTAACACTAAACGATACGAGCTAGTCAGTGGCAAAGTGATCGATTGGTTCAGCAAGGACAATTTACCGCCACCAGACGTGCCCAAGTGTGGCTTTGACAATTCACGCTGCAAGAAAGGTGCGATTAAGGAATATTTTAGCTATAATACGTTTCTCTTAGTTGTAAAGTTGAGAAACAAACCTGACAGTTATCAATCATTTAATGAAGTATGAATGCTTCATGGACTGAGTTAGTTTTATAAATACATTTGTTTTGAAAACAAACAGTTCAAAAAATCACACTCCACTGAAAAATCTTCAGACCTGTCCGAGATGGCCATCTATGCTGTAATCGTTCTATTAGTGCTAATATGCGTCCTATCCGTGCTGATCGGTGTCATTTATCGGAAACTGCGCCTAGAAAGCGAGCTGCATGCCATGAACTGGCGCATCGCTTGGAGCGAGCTGGAGCCAACCGAACGACTCGCCGCGCGTCGACGCAGCATGGCTAGTCAGAGTTCGCGACTTCGCGAGCGTCCATCAGACAGCGGCGCTCAACGAACTCAAACTTTTGGAAATCACCAACAGGAGGGCGAAGAGGCCCAGCCGCTCAACCCGACGCCGAATGAGCAGCAGCAGCAGGATGAAGATCCGGCGATCGCACCCAAGGGTAGCGATGTAGTTAGCAGTAATGATTCTGTTGAGACGATCGCGGGGGTGCCATTGAGCCAGATTCCTGTGGCTCAGCTATTCGCTAAAACTGCCTATTACAAGGGCAATCTTGTAGCCTTAAAACAAATCTACCTGAGAAACAAGCGCCTCGAGGTGAACAACAAAATTCTAATGGAGATTAAACGGGTGAAAGATCTGGCTTCGGACAACATCGTCCGATTCATTGGAGCCTGTTTAGACTCGCCGAACGAGTGCTTGGTGACTGAATATTGCCCAAAAGGTTCGCTTCAAGACATTCTTGAAAATGATAATCTCAATTTAGATTGGATGTTCAAGTTCTCCCTGATGCTGGACATATGTCGGGTGAGTCACTATGTTTAAGAACTGCAAAATTAATGGAAGTTAAAGAGAATTCGACAAATGCATTAAGCTAGAGTTAAAAGCTTTGACTGGATTCAGGAAGAACTGCTAATGGTTTTGAAAAACTCCTATTATGTCTATTTTTGTAGATTTAGTGAGCATGTGATTATAGAACGTTTATAATCGTAATTTCAATAGCTATGGCACATTTTATTCACTAAACTTTGTTGAGCGTCGTAACGAATGTAACGTCGCTACATGTAACAGTATCTTTGCTATCTAAACAGAATCAGCCTACTCTTCAACCAAATCTTATCCTTCAGGGAATGATCTATCTTCATCACAGCTTTGGATCTCATGGCAACCTAAAGTCGTCCAACTGTCTGGTTGACTCCAGATTCAGCCTAAAAATTGCCGACTTTGGCCTGCACTCGCTTCGAGGCAGCAAGGAGCTCAAAGAGCGGGACGATTCCGATTATTCCTCGTACAGAAGTGAGCAGCTGTGCTTTAATGATTGGTTTTTTTGAGTGGAGTCGAATTAGTTGCAAGGATAGCTCATAGTTAGGCTTTCTCTTAGACTCCACAGGCTCGTAAATGATAGTACGCACCGTTTGTTGTCAATAACCGAAATATTTCGACCACATTTAGTATAATGGCAACTATGCAGAGCTAGCCACTCATTAAACACTACAAAACAAGCATGTATTGAGATGCTAATCAGTTTTTACATACAACATCACATGCGTGAGTCGTGTTTTTGCGCCTCCCCGATCACGCCTACGATATTTAGCACAACTTCGATATACGAAGTAAAACTACGAGTATTTTCCATAGTTTCGTCCGCTTTGTACACACAGATAGCTCGCTGCAAACAGTATTAGGCAGTTTATAGTATTATAATATTTTAATATTCTAGACCTGTCTACTGGAACTTAAGAATTCCAGTCTAATTGATCATTCCCGTCAAGCGACTTTAAATCACTGATGCAAAAAAGTACATGTCAACAATCAAACTGCTAGTATAGACAGAGAGCAGATACTCTCAGAGAGGTCAATTGATTGCTTCTCGCAGACTGTCTATAAGACTAGCTTAGGCTGAGCCACGCCTGACACTCGTACGCTAATAAAGAATTCGGCGGACCGTGCAACCAGAAATGAACTGCTGCACTTTGCGAGACCAGCAGCACTTGCTGAGGCTTATGGACTGAGGCTACAACGATCAACCTCGTTGATGAGGAATTAGCTTGGACGTTGCTAGAGAGAAACTAATCAGAAAACTGCAGAAATTTCTCAGATTCGACATTTTATTATAAATTTTCTGACTCTAAGGGATTGATGATGGCTTTAGTCGAGAAAAGTACTTTTAAGACGGCTGTAGTGAGGGCCGAAAATACAAGCAGGTTAAAGACTCAACGATGCAGCCATCGAAAAAGGCCAGTTTTTCTATGGCAACACAACTTTGTAAAAATTTCTACATAAGTAAAAATTTGATTGTTAATTTGATTAAAATTAGGGAAAAATTTTTTAGAAACTTAAATAGAATATGCGGTAGACATTGGATACTAGTTTTTTTTAAAAATGACCCACAATTATAACAAAAATCGAGGCTTTTTGGCAGAGAAAATGCATCTAAGAAGAGACAGGAGGAACTGATTTTGGTTCCATTACTCTGTCTCATGCCAGCTTTAATTTAGCTAATAAACTCATAAAGTCACTTCGAATTCTAAGCAGACACCGGAAACGAATATCGTGAACGCATTCTTGACAGCTTTAGCATAAATTAAATTCTCCACGTCCTTATATATGAGCAAAGTCCGCCATTTATACGTACTTTATTCACAAGTTTCGACAGAAAAAAACAAAAAGCAAACAACCCGGCACATATTGCATAGGTTCTGGCTGAAAATTTGTTTAACTAGCATAATGTTCTGCCTTTACCCTGAGTACACTTCGAGAGCAGCTTCAAAGTTAAGAAAGTAAGCGTCCACCAACTTTGGATATGCCAATTTTCCGATGCTTTATTAGGCCAATCCTCGTGGGAGTTTGGCTGAGTTTACTCAAACTGGCCTTAAGTTGTGACCCTGTTAAAAATTGATGAGGAGTAAGGAGTTAGGGCTATTGACTCGCTTTACTGTGACCGTACACTAGAAACGATATGTGTGGTGGCAGTATAATTAAGGTATTCATATTGCCTCTGATATCATAAGGAATTGAGAAAATTGTTTTTCAAAAACTAAAAGTATTAAATGACTGATTTCTCAGGCTCTAAACACTAAAGATTTGTTTTGCCACCTCTCGCAACGTCTATAAGATTCAAAAGAATTGATCCCACTTTTGGTCAGAAAACAAAAAAATCATTTTTCTAGCATAAATTAACTTGCTCTGCTTTCTGCTTTGCAGGACAGTTCTACGGTAAGGCCTGCAGTAAAGATTAAAAGTTTCCAAAAATATCCATTTGACCTTCAATGGTACCCTATTCGCGTCCATATATTTCGTAAATCTTTGTTTAACACGCCCCCCTTAGGCCTTAGCTGTATATTTAAAGAGTAACAAATTTTCAACACTTTCTTCGTCCCCCTCTATGCGTTACGAGCGTTCGCAAAGCATATAGTCATGCCACAGCTAAATTAAATTTTGGCTTGTACTCGTATTTTATTTACTATATATAGTTTATCTGTTTTTGCTTTACTTTAATTAATTTTTGCACCTGATCCTCTATATACCATGCCTCGCATGTAAACCAAAATAACACCCAAAGTCAAAATAGCAATAAATTTTCTCTCCCGTGCGCCGCACTATTTTTTATTCAATTTTCTTCGTAGTCATTTAAGTATGAATAGTAAGTTTTTTTCTGGGAAAAAATTAACATGAACATAAAATAATCTTGTGGAGAACATATTGTCGCAGATTAGTGATATGAGCTTCTAGGCAGTTATCAACAAAGCAGTTACCAAGCATTAATTTTGCAACAATAGAATGCCAATAAGTTTTCTTTTTGCCGTCCGCACTGTCGCAGACAAACTGTGGACAGCGCCCGAACTGCTGCGGAATCCGTCCACTGCGCCAGCGGAGGGCACCCGCGAGGGAGACGTGTACAGCTTTGGGATCATTGCCCAGGAGATTATCTATAGGAAGGGCGTCTTCTATATTAGCGACTACGATTTTCCGGAACCGCAGGGTAAGTGAGAAACTCGGTCGAATTTTTTGTCAGCGCTTATTTCAGCGCCGCAGGCACTCATTTTAGCGCTGCAGGCACTCATTTTGGCGCCGCAGGCACTCATTTTGGCGCCGCAGGCACTCATTTTAGCGCTGCAGGCACTCATTTTGGCGCCGCAGGCACTCATTTTAGCGCTGCAGGCACTCATTTTGGCGCCGCAGGCACTCATTTAAGCGCCGCAGGCACTCATTTTAGCGCTGCAGACGCTCATTTTAGCGCTGCAGGCACTCATTTTAGCGCTGCAGGCACTCATTTTAGCGCCGCAGGCACTCATTTTAGCGCCGCAGACACTCATTTTAGCACCGCAGGCGCGCATTTTACCGCCGCAGGAGCTATATTTTGTCACCCTGAAGCAAAATCCTTGATTTTCATAACGGATCATGAGGTTGGGTGGGGGGACAAAGTCCCCCCTGTCCCCCTTGGTGGCGACGCCCCTGACGAGGATGAAAATATGCGAAAAAAATTAATAATCTAAAGTAAAAGGATAGCTAATTGACCATTTCGGAAATTAAACGGGATATTTAAAATGTTTGTTTAAAAAAAGCAGTTTAGCTGCAGCAAGCTACAATAGCTACTTCATCATGTTACTTATGCTAGTAAGCATTAGCAGTCATCATTTCTCTTTTCGAAACGAATTGCTAAAACAGCATTTTTGTAAATACCCAAATTTTTTAATATTAAATTTGACCCCTTCTGCAGCGTCTGTTTGAAATAATTTTTGAAGCTTTAAAAGTCAAATTTTTACTTCAAATTTTTTTCTGAACAGACATCATCGAGAAGATCCGCCAGCCAGTTGGTTCGCAGCCGCCGTTTCGCCCGAGCCTCAGCCAGGAGCTGGTTGACCTGGACGGGGAGCGAGTCCAGGCCCTGCTAGGCATCGTGCGCAGCTGCTGGCACGAAGATCCGAATGCTCGGCCGAATTTTAACGCTGTCAAAAGTCGAATTAGCCGATTTAATAAGGATGCCGAATCTGGTAACATTTTAGACAACCTGCTCAAACGAATGGAGCAGTACTCTAACAATCTGGAGAGCCTTGTTGCTCGGCGAACCGACCAATACCTGGAGGAGAAGAAGAAGGCAGAGAACTTGCTCTACTGCATGCTGCCAAAGCAGGTGGCAACCACTCTGATGAAGGGTGAATCAGTCACGGCGGAGTGGTTCGACAGTGTTACGATCTATTTCTCGGATATCTGCGGATTTACGGCGCTGTCCAGTGAGAGCACACCCATGGAGGTAAGCGATTAGCACTTAGCAGCACTATCAACAGCACACTCTGATCTGCTTTTATCGAAAATGGATCTGGGATCTTTTTCGATGCTCTTCTTCTTCCCGGGTTTACTTATTGACTTCCGGGTCCCATGCATTACTCGTATCTTGGAGTTCATCCTGTTTACTGTCCGGTGAAATATCGAACCGGCTTAGCTATCAATAGTTTACGTCATAAACCCAGAAGATCTGTCTTTTAAGTAACCTATTGTGCAGCTAATAAAATTAAGCTTTAGCTCGTTGGCTAAACGTAAGTAGGTCGAACTTGTAGGATTAAGGCCGACGCATTACCACTAAACTTGGATTGTTCAGATTATTGCTTGGATTTTCGCTTTTGCGTTTATATTTACCTTTGCAGTTCTAAAACGATCTTCCATTATGTCTAATAGACTTTTCGGCATAG
Organism: Macrostomum lignano; assembly: GCA_002269645.1. NCBI lineage: Eukaryota > Metazoa > Platyhelminthes > Macrostomidae > Macrostomum > Macrostomum lignano. The sequence goes on from NIVC01001022.1 coordinate 222,319, forward strand.
CTCAAGCCTAGGAATCTCTATTCAACGGTACATGCTGGTGTAAGTCATCCCTAATAGAGACGTCAAAATAGTATTACTGAGAGGATTTTACACGACTTTCTTTGTAAAATTTCCTATTCTAGCTACCCTATGGTCGAGTGACGAACCTTTTCGACTACACCTAGCTATAGTAACTTTTTTCTACCTCAATCCCAGGTGGTGAACCTACTCAACGACTTGTACACGCTGTTTGATCGCATCATCGAGCAGTACGACTGTTACAAAGTCGAAACGATCGGCGACGCCTACATGGTCGTATCCGGCCTACCCGGCCGCAACGGCAATTTGCACGCGCGCGAGATTGCTCGGATGTCGTTGAGCTTCTTGAGGAACATATTCTCGTTTAAGATTCGGCACAAGCCCGATGCGCAACTGAAACTGCGAATTGGAGTTCACTCAGGTGAGAAAGCTTTTCAATAATACTATGGTTTGACTTACCAAGTAGATCGGAATGGTGTTTATGACTTATATCGTGCAACCGTGGAACCGAAAAAGGTCCCTTTGAAAACAGCACTGATCTCATGAGACAAGTTAGCTGAGCTTCATGCGGCTTAGCTTAGGGGTCCCTGGTGTGCAAATATTGCGCTGCAAGTTACGTCCACAGTCATTCATTGTACATCGTATCTACATGTAAATGTCTACATGAGAGGTGCCAAGCGCCCTCTTTTCAGGGGGCGGGCCGTGCCGCCGCCCTTAAATATTGTTCTAATGGCCGGTTTGTTATACTAAGCGTCGAATTTCCTGATTGGATGAGCTCGGGATGACTAGCTTGACTCTGATTGGCTATGCTCCAGACTCCAAAACCCTCTCCACTGGGCAACCTCTCAGACCTCAGCAAACTTGACAGGTGAGGTGATAAATAATAAAAGCCCATCTGGTGCTAAAAGTGACAGGTAGTAAGTTGAATCAAAATCGACTCACAGGTTACCCTCTAGACGTAAAGAACTTGAAAAAATTAACCTCAAGGCGAAGTACAGTCTGTCTTAGGAAGCAGTAAAGCAGATCCTAAATTAAATAATGCATAAATACCCAGAACTAGCCTACCATGAGTAAGAGAAGACAATATGAAAAAATCTGATGCGATTCTAATGATTGAAATACTGTTTTCCTCATCAATATAACCAGCATTCAAAAATGTCTAACAATTATGTACAAGCCTTGTGATCATAAAAATGCATTTGAGCTATAAATAAGCTATGATGAGCGGTGTAAACGAGCCCAGTCTATAGTATAGAACTTTGCGTACATCTTATACGTTAGGTCAGGGGGTCGGCAAACTTTTTAACCTCAAGGGTCAGATAGAGAATCTAATGCATGACTGCGGGCCATAGGAGGGAGAGAGAAGAGAGATAGAGAAAATAGAGAAGAGAGAAGATCAGAGAGATAGGGGAAAGGAGAAGCGAGGGAAGAGAAGAGATAGGAGAGATAGAGATAGAGAAGAGGAGAGGGGAAGAGAGAGTAGAGGGGAGAGGACAGGAGAAAAGAGAGAGGAGAGAAGGGAAAAGAGAAGTGGTTAAAAGAGAGAAAACAGCTGAGAAGTGACAAACCTTAAGCAGGCCGGATTGCTATTGTGAAGTTCCAAAGGACCCGATCAGCCGTATCGAGAGGCTTCGTGGGCCTGAGTTTGCCGACCCCTGAGTTACGTCATCGTATTGAAATGCCATAATTCTTATTATATGTACAAGCTGTAGCTCATGCCACTGATCCACTTAGGTCCCGTTTGCGCCGGAGTCGTCGGCTTAAAGATGCCTCGCTACTGCCTATTCGGCGACACGGTGAACACGGCCTCCCGGATGGAGAGCAACGGCCTGCCGCTAAAAATTCACATTAGCTCGTTGACGTACGCCATTCTAGAGGAGATCGGCGGTTTTGTGACAACTGAACGCGGCGAAGTTGAGATGAAGGTTAGTGCGAAAAAATTTGTAAAACATTTAGAGTAGTGGTCCTCGGCCCTCTGTGCATTTTATTGCAATAGTTATTCAGAGAAAGTGAATTACTACTTCGGCAAGAATATCTGAGCATATTAGATCTATTTTTTTTCCGATTTGAATGAGATGTAAGTTTCAATACACTCTTACCATTGCATTTCCCTGGTAGCATAAAATTCGACAAAATCACATCAAATTATTCACGTTTTTACAGGTCTTTCGAAACAAACCAGCGCTTACCGAAGCAAACCTACATAGAAAAAAGAATATCAATTTTATTGATATTGATGGACATATTCAATTAGCAATATTTTACGAGGGTATACACCAATATCTATTTGTACAAAATCATGCATGTATGCGGTGCATATAGAAAAGATGCCTTTTTGCGTTTTATTTGGTGCGACACACGCAGTGGAAACGAGCCAAGCCGAAAGACATGGTTTGCCCTAAACATGTGCAGAAAGCCAGCAACCCATTTGGTCTAAACTGCATTCTATTTGGGCTCACTGAAGATGCACCAAGAGCAATACAATTTCATAATGCTTTCAAACAAAAACCATATAAACTAAACAGTCGAATCACAGCAAATCGGTGTCAGTATCAATGTTCATGATTGGCTACAACTCTTGAAAGTGAATGTCGTCCAGATTTAGGCAGCGCTGAACGTACGTCTGTGTGTAGTTCACCCACTGCAGACGCTTTGCCGCCGTCATGCTGCTCATCGCCAGCTGAAATTCACGCTTCGGAGTGCGCATCCTATGCTGATGCAGTGTGATGCCTTGCGCTGCAGCCTGTTGCCTGTCTGCCACCTGTACCTGAATGCCGTTTACATTCAGCCGTATCTTCAGGTCGGCCTTGAACGCACCACCTGCCATCTCTGCCAGGTTCAGATGAGGAAGGGCGAGTAGGTTGGGAGAAAATCTGTGGTGGTGGCCGGCGTGCATCCCTGGCGCATTTGAGTGTGCATGAGCACCATCAGAGAGAAGCGCGAATGGTGGATCCACCAGCTCGTCAACTTCAGAGACGATCATCCTAGAAAGTTTTCATTCTTGAATCCGCCTTCGATTACCGAAAAATGCAAAAGCCCTAGTTTCTGTGAAATGGCCAGGCAGATGGTGAGGTTCTGGTCACATTGCCCCGCTCCGAGAGGCGTCCGAGAGCTGTCCAGAGGTTCACTTCAAAGTCGTCCATGAACAGAAGGTGCTCCTGGCTGCCCTCATCTACGTCCTAATGACCACTGCACATGCATTCGGCGAGCCTCCTTTGTCACCGGCGTGTTCCACTCAATAGGAACCTGACGCAAAAGCTTCAGGGGTTATCAACTGGCTATCCAGAGCGCGACTGAAGGCGCTGCAACGGATGTTCAGTTTCTCATTGTTGTCTTGCTGTAGGTGCGTCTTCATCTGCGCCAGTGTTGCAGCTGGGTAGCTGGACACGAACTCTCGATCAATCTGTCCATCACTGGCTGCATAAGCTTCCTTTTCTTCACTCCTCCCTTCGGCAGAGTTCCAGTTCGTCCCGTCTCCACATACGTGGTCGCAATGCTTCTCACCGACTGCTTAGCGAATCCCTGCATCCGACCAAGGGTTTTCCAGTCGTAACCGTTTTGGCAGGCGTTCACGATTCTCTCACGGTCCACCAAGCTGATTTTGGAATAAGTTTGGGCATGGCCTCTATGTGCCATGTCTCAATTTCTCTTGTAGAAGCTATTCTTGGGCAGACAAATTTAAACACAAATATTTCCAAATTGCTTTCTGTTTTCTGCTAAGTCTTGTAGTAGCTGGCAACATGAAAAATTTACTATCAATTGGCTAAACAATGTGTTTGACAACAATTTCAGGGCAAGGGTCTCCAGAAAACGTACTGGTTACACGGAGAAAATGACAATATTGTTGATCCGCCAACAAACTAGCTATAGGTAATATTAGAAGCGAAGCGTGAGTACAACCTGGACCAGATCGAAACCGCATTGCTTTTGATATTTACGATACTTTTGATTGTGAGTTCGCTCGTGTGTGTAAAAAAATTAATTTGATTGTTTCCCTTAGTAGATGCATAAATATATTTTTAGTAGTAGAAATATACTTGTGTAATGTCTAAAAGTTGTGATTTTTGTCTTGCGTTTCGATCCATTAATAAAAAAAAGTTGTTAACTTGTTGTGATACTAACTACGAGTTTATTGCTAAAACAATTTTTTTTTTCATTTGGAGGCATTTCTTGCAGATCTGCAATGCTTAACAACTGTTTTCTTCTACGCTTGAATTCAACTACAGCTGCAAGAGTGACCTGAAAGTTCTGTAAATTTTTCTAATGAGGTCTTGGCCTCACATCAAATAAAAAATTACATATTTAGACAGCTTTTCTCAATCAATGTTTTACTTATAGTTATAGATCGGCCAGGTTCTATTTTTTGTTCAAAACTCTTTGAAGTCTAATAGGATAAGTACAAATGACAAATAAATTTGCTAATCAGAAGATATGAGTGTCCGTTTTCTTCAAAAGCTTTTTCAATTTCGTTTCTGTTTCTTTTACTTATAGGTATATAATGTATTCAGACTGTATTGACTAAAATATTTTTATGCAAGAGAACTGTTATTGTCCAAGAAAAACTGGGCATGATTTCGCGTCAAACTGCCTCTTTATGCGAATGCACACGTTTGACTCAGCTTGCCTCAAAGTACTAAATATATGTGAAACACTGTTTCCGGGTTTGGTAGTTATAATCAACAAATATACATGTACTAGAAACGACGGATCTAAGAATTGAATATGTTTTCGTGTACAACAATGCTTGTAATAAATAAAATTAATCGTTTATCAAAGCAAACATAGCTGAAACTTTTTTTGTGAAATAAATTCAATTTGCCTTTTCATTTTTCAGTTTTAAATACGTGTATATAAGCCTGCTCTGCTTTAAAGCGTATCGTTTCAATGATTTTTTTGGGAATTCTTTAGCTCTGATAAAATTCATAAGTGAAACGCATTAGCAGTAGTCAAAATTGAGCTAGCGAGGCTGTGCATTTGCAGTCTTGCTCATCTCAACCACCGTAATCTCCGTAAACCGTAATGGCTGCTGAAGCAAGCCAGGTGAATCCGTCGTATGTGGATCCACGCGTAAACGTTGGTACGTTGTATATTTTGACATAAATATTAAAACTTTAACTTAGCAGTGTGGCAAAGTGCCACTGAGCTAGACGAGATTAATCTACATGGGAAGCTTGCGCGAGAGCATGTTTTATTTAGGCAATTTGTTTTTTGCTTAAATTTTATTTACTGTACTTTTCGTTCGTCCTCGCGATTACGATGTTCATCTGGCTTATATAATAATTATATACGCTTGTATACGCGTGCACTGACAAGCAGTCGCTTAAGTAATTCGAGATGTTCTAACTTAACTGAACTAGCAGAGTTCGTGTGAGTTCTCTCAAGCAACTTTAGCTACGTGTATGTATTACTAAAGATATACAATAGTGGACGGAATTTTGTACATCAGTTAAAGCTAGATGTTCATAAATTTTCATTGCTCAGTTTTTGTAATTACATGTAATAAATGTTACATTTTACAACCATGTTCTGTTCGCGAATGCATCGATCTGCGCCTATTTTTTAGTTCCATACGTCCAGGGACAAACAAATGTTCAGTCGCCATGCATCGTGAGTTGGATAGTTTCCATGCGTCGCTAAACAGTCACAAGTCGCAGTTGAACGATGCCCTCCCAGCTGGCTGCAAAATCAGTCGGATCGAGCTGAGCCAGTTCGGAAAATTTGAATCGGATTTACATGGCACTGAGACAAGCAAGTTTCTTTGCAAGTTGCAAGGATTTTCTTGCGTTGCCATTCGAATTCAGGCTAACTCCGCTCGAGTTTTAGACGAACTGATAGATTCGGCTTCGAAAAAATCCGGGGAATTTTTACGCCGTTATCGCTAAATTCCGACCAAACAATCAGATACAGTTTGAAGTAGCTTTCGAAAGAAAACAATTTTTAGAAGCCCAACAACTGAATTTGCAAAATACTCCGTAAGTTGATGAATTGCGCAAACAATACTTGCCTGCATACTTTCTGTATCCACACAGTATAACTGGGTCCCGGTCGCACTGTTTAACAATTTCAGGCAAGTACAAGAAGAAGCCGTGCGACGTAACGAAGTAGAGGCTAAGAAGCCTAATGCAAAGTTGTCAAGTGCCATTTCCACCAAGAGTACGTCTGGCGAGATTGGGCCACGAGAAAAGGTTCTTATGAATTTCAGTCCGCTTGATTCTATTGTTAATGGCATTCTTAGTTGACTGGCCAACTCTAGCCATAGCGCGTATTGTGCATGTGTAGTGTGTTAAACGGTATCTATACAGGGCTGAGCAAAGAGTTCTATAATTGGCATCTGGGGTGGAAAGAGAAATACATGAGGGTAAAAGTAAAATAAAAAACTCGTTTCCACTTCAGATGCTTATAAAACTCCTTGGGCTGAGCAAGCAGCCCAGTCAAAATGGAAGCTAAGCAAAACTCACTCGGCCCTCAAAACTCGGCATTTAAAGTTATTGTAGAATTTGCATGACTTTGCTAGTGGGGGGGCACACAAATGGAGAAACAGTTGTTCTCTAGTCCTGTTAAAATATCGATCAAGTTGAGTTGACAGTAACTAGCATTCGTATCTTAAGCTAAGTAGTTGATCTTAAAATAAATCAGTGACTGGAGCTAGCTGTTAATATCCTACCCCATGAAAGCCACTCGAATTTTTGCTTAATTTTACGTGATATTAGTCAGCGTATTTGCAAATCATGTTTCCGTAAATTTAAAAAATGTATTGTATTGTTTTGTAAGCATAGCTAAAATACAGAATAATATCGTAAGTTTTTGCACTCATTATTAGAATTTATACTGAAACAGAAGTTTTGAATTCTCTTCATGAGGTATTTTAAGCATAGGTTTTTAATTATTCAGTAATTAAGGTGCTTAACTAAATCAAGGTTTAGTCGAAAAAACTTACACTTTTGTGTCTTATGTAAAAGAGAATTCATACCTGTATAAGAGAATTGTCAAAAAACTTTTACACAATCTACTTACATGTGCTCCCTCAGATGCCAAATAATCATATCATTTTAGGCTGCGGTATCTTCAACTGCGCAGAAGAAACCTTGTCTCTCCCAAGCTGAGTATCTGAAATTGTCGGATGAAGATAAAACTGAATTTGTAAGCACCATAAATACTATATTCCTTTTTTTCTGATTTACTTTAAATATCTACTGTAACACAGAGCATATTCTTTGGGAGAAGTATAGAATCACACAAGGGGGAATAGTGGTAGCCAAATACGGCCACCATCTGGGGCTCTTGCAAGGTATTAGCGGTGAGGTCCAACCCCAAGGCACAGAGAGTGCACATGCCTGAGAATTAGAATTTCAGGGCCACTGTCACCCTGTGTGAGCAGAATTCCACTTTCTAATTTTTGCGGTGCTTTCTTGATCTGGGACAATGGTATGGTAGATTGTATAATGGCCAAAACACGAGTGCTTCTGGCCATTCAACGATGCTGCATACTATGCAAGTGTATTGCATAGATATTTTTCCCAAACACAAGTCTACGAGTATTTAACACTTTTGCGGCCAATTGAGCACACTTAAACTAGCAATCTAGTGCGGCCCCCCTTCGGGGCGCCCAATAAGCACGGAGTAAAAATAGTTCATGGAAAACAATTAAAAAAACACATTTTCTTAAACACCAATTCCTTCTTCACTTTTAAAAATCACCTTATTCATGTAAAATTGTCACTGACAATGATATTTGCTATGAATCTGTTTTTTCCAAAATTAGCAAACAGACAACAAAATATAGCTTTCACAAAGATAATAGACTTTACCCCTAAATAGAAAATATTCCCAAGACAGCAAGCATCCCCCAGATAGCAAGCACCCCCTCCAAAAAAAGCAACCGCAGATAGCAAGCATCCCCTAATACTCGTAGCACGCATCCACCTAGATAGCAGGCATGCTGCAGATAGCAAGCATCCCCCAGATAGAAAGCATCCGGCAGATAGCAAGAATCCCTAAATAGCAAGCATCCCTGGTTAGAAAGAATCTCATACATGTAGCCAGTAGCCCCCTCTTCTAAATAGCAAAAACCCCCCTCGAGAGCAAGCATCCCCCAGATAGCAAGCATCCACCAGACAGCATGTAGCTATAGTGCTCCGCTAATGCAATAATCGCTTTCTCAGGTTGTGCAACAATGCACGTCTCAGCTAGCGCAATAATTTCTTTTTTAGACAGCGCAATAACCAGCTTCTCAGCTAGTGAAGTAATCATTTTCTCATCTAGTGCAATAATCCTTTACTCATCAAATCCAAAAATTGATGTCTCAGTTAGTGCCAATAGCCCTTTCTAATCTAGTGCAATAATCCTTGGCTATATCTAGTGCAATAATCTAGATAAGATAATAAGGCGAGTCTATAACTTAGTCATAAAATTTTAATTATTTTAATAGAATCGTAGCAGTATGGCTGCTCTTATCAATTGGAAAAAATCTGCCGGTGGAGCCGCTGAATGTTGTAATATAGTAGATTGTGTATATGGTTTTGGAGGTAGACAATGATTAATTTTTCACGAGTGGCGAAGTTAACTGAAGTTGGTAATTTGGGAAGTGGGGAAGCCACTCGTGAAAAATTAACCATTGTCTACCTTCAAAACCAAATGCACAAGCACATTGTCTCATGAATGTATACTCAGAAATATTGAAAAGTCGCCACTCTATGCCCCAGTGAGCAATTTCTCTTGGACTTTTCTGAAATAAAACACGAAAAAATTGATCGGGGTAGCTTTAATCTGTCCAACCCTCGCACGCCGCTCCCCCCACTTCATTCCTCAACTCAAGTTTGCTGCGGCGTAGCTGAGTTGCGTCACTCGCAAAGATTGAGAAACTTTACGTGCACTCTCAAAAGTGGCGACTACAGACGGAATTTTCTGTGATGGCGACTTTTCGATGTTGCTGGGTATATTTTCAGTCCCCTTGAATAATGATTTTGAAACGTTGAATAATGAGCGCTATGCATGGGGCAATGGCCGTTTTGACTTGTCATTGTGTCTGGGCAAGAGTTCTTTACAATGTCTCCAAAGCTTTGCGCCTTCCTGCAATTTTCTTTATTATTTCTATAATAAAATCTCTCGTCTACTTTCTTGGATAGAAATACAAAATGTTTGTCATGGTAAATAAAACAGTGGCACAGACGGGGGTGGGATGACAAGCTAGAATCACAACACTCAGTTTCATTTTCATCACAATATAAAATACAATCAGGTGCCGCGGAATATTTTTTGCAAGGGGGCAAGAGTACCACCGGGTCTTAGTCACTGAACACAACATTTAGCACAGAAGGCAAGAATTCAGATTTTTTAGGTCTGCAGTTAGTCGAAAGTTGGCCAAAATTTTGGCCTGGGGGGAGGTCATATGACCCCAAATACGCCTCCTTGGCTACACTACTGGACTAAATTAATTCTGCAGTAATAACTTCTGAACATTTTTCTGCAAATTTGAAATAATTAACAAAGCGTACTTATATACATGTAAAAAACCTCCTAGCCTACATCGCAAGAGCGATGCAACTTAACTGACGTATTTCTGGAGCAAGGTATCCCTGAATGTTTTGTAAAATGATTGTAAACTGCAACACTGTTCTGAAAGCCAGACAAAATCCTATACCTATTGTCCCTGCCGAAATTAAATTTAGATAAAATTCTTATGAAAATTAGTTCAATCTGAATCGTTTTGTTCCTTTACAGATGGTCTTCGAGTTTCGGCTCTTTATCGCAGACATCGTGACGTCTTTTGTGGAAAATTTGAAGTCCGCAGTCAAACCGGAACACACTGCTGACTTTACGAAGGCAGTTAAAGAATGTGTGTATTCTGTTCGGGAAATCAATGTGTCTTTAGTTTTATTCGACAAAGAAGCAAATAAAAATGCAATGACCGTAAAGAAAAAGGTATCCGGCGCAGAGCTGTATACCCTGCCTACTTGGAAAGTTTTCATCTTGAGCTCTATGGTGGGATCGGTTACATATTTCTACCGTGTGAACTGCTCTGAAAGATTGGACATTGCTCAATATCCAACGGTGATTGCGTTGACAAAACAGTACGGTCATTCAGTGTCGGACAAGATCTCGCGTTGCTTTACATGCATCGACACCGTGATAGCGGCTATCAACAGATGCGCTCAAAAAAAGAACACAAACCGGGAAATTATCGAAGAAACACATCGACATCTAGAAATGGATTGTAAAGTATATTTTGACGCATTTTTTGAAACTGATATTTTCAAAACAGTGGAAAAGGCAACGCGCTTTTGGAAAATATTCGCTTTCCATACAGTTGCCTTAGCGAACAGCCGGAGCTCCTCTTCCTTAATCGTCGGAACTGTAGCGTCCGACATTGTCGACCAGCTCTGCACAAACATGCTGCAAAAATGGCTGATTGAAGTCTCCAAAGAAGAGAAAGTAAAACGGAAGTTGGTTACTTTCGCTAAAGAGTTCGCAGAAACTGCTTATTGTTTGCTCGTGCCTCCTTACGATATGCAAAGTAGCCTAACGCACTACGGAGAACTTTTCCTTTGCAGAGTAGCATTGACAATACAGGAAAAATTTGATCCTGGCAACAAAAACTTCTGGAAGCCGCTCGTAGCGGAGCTCTTTATGAAATTTTTAAATTCTCAGAGTAAACTTTCAAAAGACAGAAAATGTTTTCAATTTCTCGACAGGATACCTGGTTCGTTTCTATGTCTTTGCTTCGGTGCAAAATGGCTCGGTAAAGGAAGTCGACATAAAAAGTTCGTTCAAATAATTACCAGTTGTGGTATTTTCGAAAAAGGCAGATTGACCAAGTCTGAGTTCGTAAAGGCAATAATTCAAATTGAGCTACACAAATCATTAGACGCTGAAAGTCTCCTTGCGACTGCGAGTGTCGGATTTAACGATGATGGTGAAAACAGTGAATTAAAAGATTTACTAAAAGCAGTTCAAGAGCACAGAGGTACCGAAGAATGCACCAGCGCACTGCAATCCGAGCCACTTTGCGACACTAGCTTCGCAATCTGGGCCAAAAATTTCCTCTCAATCTCAATTCTCACCTCTCAGATGGAAAGTCTGCAGCGAGGTGAAAACAAGCCGTTAAATGAAGTGTACGAGTTGGCGAAGAAGTTAAAAGATCAATCAATCTTGGGAGAAGATGAGATTTCTGCAATCAGGAGAGCCGTACTTCAATCCATCTCCGACAATGCAAGCAAAAATTTGCAATCACGTTCGAAAAAAGCGAGCCTGGCTGGTATTCTCAATTTGGAAGGATATCTGGATCCAGAGTACGCTACGGAACTTTTGTTCACAGCGCTTGATTCTGATAAAAACTGGGCACAAGAGGTGCTTTGCGGAGAGCCTTTCTTTGCCACGATTCTCCCTCAAATGAGACTTGTTTCCACCGACAATGAGGCTAAAATCCGAGAGATTTTCGACAAAATAATCACACGCTATGCCAAGGTCAATGGCGAAACTTTGTGTAAATTTGCAGAAAAAACTTTGGAAGCCTGTCGTTCAACTGATTGGTTTCTTCAAGTGGCACTTGAGTCTACTCAAGCGATGCTGACAAAATCGGTCATATCAGTTGAATTCATACGTTTTAACGTTGCCGACGTAACTACTTCTGAAGTAGCAGACATGTTTTTTGAGTCTCTAGAGCAGCGACTTTCGAATGACAGTGACAAAGCTAAGATTTTGCGCTTCTTCAAAAGCGACGAGGTTCGAGAATTAATTGAAAAATTTCAGTCAAGGTGAGTTTTATCTATTGTGCTATACGTTATGTGTGATATGTGTTATATCTAATGTGTAGGTATTTATCTATAGTAAACTGTAAATGCATTCATGTTAAATACAATGCGTATTGTGTTCAATTAAGCAGTGGGCAGAATACATCGGTTCATAGTCGTGTCGCAGAATGCAGTAGTACATTTTATTGAAGACCCTCTGGGTGATGCACACAATGCACCCTTATATGTCGCTTGCCTTTGAAGTTTTTAAGTAAAAGGATTGTTTCAATTTTCACTTTCGATCTTTCCACAACCGCTAAGCATTTTGACCAATTAGTATCTCATAGCTTTACTCAAAAGGTCACCTCAGGTTTTTGCTACGTACATGTACAAGGTTATTGTGAAATTTTTACCAGATGAGTGATATAATTTTAGCATCCCAGTGTAGTTATGATATGATAATTTATATAACCACACTAAATAAAAAGCTACGTGTAAGTGCGTTGTACATTGTACCATGTATCGATATGAATCAAATGTAGTTTCCGACCATTAAACATTAATTTTGTATACTTTTTGCGTTTGGTCTCTATGAATAATACGAACTACATGTACTCCTTCAACGCATTCATAATTTTAGGCCATTCTTCAAAATACTGTTCAAAGCTCTCGAGAGTTTAATGCTGGACGTGAAAAAAGACCAACAGTCTCCGTGTAGCATGCTAAGCGAAATGCTACAAATGAAGCATGTCTGGGGCTGGCTTCTCAATAAAAATTGTCCTGAAGACTTCAAATCCAGCGCCCGAGACAATTCTAAAGCTACGATCGAAGGAATTGTGGACTTGAATAACCGCATTCGTGACCAAAATTTCAGTTTGAAAGAATTTCATGAACTGGAATGCGTTTTTGATCGCTTGGAAGGCGATGCATATGGCTTGCTTGATGACCTAATATGTGCTTTTGGTCGGAATGTTGATGTCAAGACAGCCGACTCAATCAAGAGAGCTAGAGGGACTGTAGATTCTTGGAATGCAAATCTAAACGAAGTGGAAATTTTGCTTCACTTCTTGTCCCAAATATCCGAGTCGAACAGTGGCCTGAACATCACGGTTATCGATGTCGAGCCCAGGAAAAGAAAGTTTGAAGAACTAAGAGACAATTGTGACGATAAACTATGTGCAATGGAAAAAGAAGCTCCTTTTACAAGGGTATTTTGTGTGAGATCAATAGAAAATATGGTGCGCGCAAAGACGCTTATACAGTCGTGTATTTTTAGAAGCACATTTCTAGAAGCCAATGCAGGCCTAAGCAGCGCAAAAGAAGCGCCACTCAAGCACATGTCTCTTAGCTGCACTGAAATTTTGGAGAAGCACTTGCCGCAGGCTGTGAAATCTTACGCAAAATTTTGGACATTGCTTTATCACCGTAATTCAAAGGTCGAGCAAATTGAAAGACACATTCAAGAGGGTGAAATTGACTTTGAATTAGAAATTCAAACTGCCGAGAAATTTTTAAGTACCAACAGTGGCCCACCATTGCGAAGCAAACTCGAGATACTTAGAAGTGTTAAAGAGAGATCTGGCTGGACAAGATGCCTTGAGACTCTGCACTTTTTTGCCCACAAATTTCTCGAGAAAGACACCAGTACAAAACTGAATAAACGAACCGACGGCTGCGAGTTCTGCCGGACTGTGAGCAGACCGCAGAGGGACAAGGAAAGCAACGCAATGGTAATTTTTTTGCAACAGAAAGATCCCACACTTGGAGATTACATCGAACTGTTCTACAACGACCTTGCAACAATTAGAAATATCAATCCAAACATTTGGCGTATTCTGGAAAAATTGAAAGACTGCAAGGATGTTGTTCAATTTCTATATGAACAGAAAAATTCTGATCTACAGCAGCTGCTAGACAACACAGATGACAGTGCAACTAATGACATGAGCCCGTCTGTAATAAATTCGCTTATTTCGCTACAGAACGCATTGAAACACTTTCTGCTGAATCTAACAAATCTCCCTTGTGCCGCACGCAGTTTACTGGAGTCTTTGGAGCAGTCAATCACCTATCATAGCTCATCATCAGAAGAGCCGCGACTTGACTCGTGCGCTAAGACTCTCATCGATCGCATTGATGAGTGTCAAAGCAACATAAATTCAATTAAAAAGCTGCACGCAAGTCTTGGATCTCGAGGAACTACGTCTAAAAAGCTTGCAAAAGAATTTGCGGAGCAGGTTGACACCGCCGAATTTGGAATTGAAATTGACGATTGTGGTAATGTGAAATGCTGGTTCGTACACTCTGACAACATGGACCTCACTCTAACTGAATTGATCGAGCATCGGTCAAGAATACTTTTGTCGAAAAATACTCATCAAAATTCAGGTAATTCCAACCTAGAAAATGATGCTCTGCAAAGCTTTGTAACTCTAATTGACTTGCTGGAGTCTGCCTTAGAAACTCTGCAAAGACTCGTACAATCGGGTCATCCGCTATTCGAAGAAGTCACGATCCGTAAAAAAACTAGCCAGCTAGCTGAATACGGTACTTTGCTAAACTCAACGGAAAGCTCTTGGGAGACCTTGCTTTCATCGCTGAGGGATGAACATCCAATTGCAAACTATGTTCTTGGTCCTAGCCTTGTGCAGTTGCTTCTGTATTTCTTCAGTCATCACGATATCCAGAGAGTGAAAAGCATTCTTTACTACATGAGAATTGATAAAAATTCCATTCAATCAATCAGCTTAGGAAAGAATACGGAATACGACAGACTACGTGGCCTAGGTTCTCTAGACGACCAGAACGCATGTCTAACTGGAATGCTGAAACAAATGTTTTTAAAACTTGAGAAGATGAAAAAGATAAAACCGCGAAATTTAGAGCATCTCAGTAATTTAGGAAATAAAGATATGTGCATTCCAGCTGGGAAACTTGTGATCTACAAAATGCAACCCTCAGATAAGGATTTGCTCAGCACATTTCTACATGTTTGCATTAGTAGCCAAAAAGAAGCGCCTTGGATCAGCGAAATTGTCTTCTGCTCTCAGCAAACAACTTCTGAGGAAGTTGTCCTTGCCGTCAAGAGGGCTCCCGAAATTCCAGAGAGGGCCATTTTCATTCTGGACGCGCAGAACCTAAAACAGAATGTGCTGTACGCCCTTGTTTCTGAACTCAGTGAACAGACATTTTGCAAAAACAAAGGACGCATATCCATTTTTTGCCGCGCGGCAGATTCGCATCTTCTGTTTACTGCTTTTGGCAACTGTGTCGTTAAGCCTATAGCGCCTGCTAATGAAAAACTTAACCGATTGGTTAAAGAATGCTTCAATGACGTCTTCTTCTGCTCATCTGATCGACCATCTGTTGGAAAGTCGGAAAAAATCGTGGCGCATTTGTTTAGAAGCCAAGACCGACAAGTTCAAATCCATGTTAGCGGATCCATCGACAAGGATGCACTGATCAAGAAACTTATCTCGATCGGGGCTATGGACAGCAGTGTAATCCACTTTGATATTGGAGTTATACAGAATCCAGAGTACTTAGAAGCTATTCTTTTTGAAATGTCCCTTTGCAACGCTATTTCTACGCCGCAATGCGTTGTTGCTTTTAGGCCGCGCAAAATTTATCTGGAAATAGCGAATACTTCAAGTGATGAGCTCTTTGACGGATTTTCCATTTTCTCTCGACTTTCAGACTCCAAGTGCGCTTGGGAAAATATGCAGAATATTGTCGTATCCATCGAGCCAATGTCGCATATCCAAGTTGTGTGCAAGTACCTGAAGCTTGCCAACGAAAACAAAATAGATGTACTTGAAATAAGTCCGGTTGAGGTTATCACTCGACAGAAATGCGTTAAACTTCTGATTGACTTTTTCAGCAGACCTCTCGACGACGGAACAAAACCGATCGATTTCGTTTCGTTTCTAGGGCTTGAGATTTGCATTAGAATCCTCGGTGAGCAACTGAAAAGATTCACGTCAAGCCCTTACTTTAGTTTGAGAGGCATTCGTCTTATTGGAAAAACAGGAATGCGAAGCAAAATGGTAAATCTGATAATGCAATCCACGCTTCAACTGTCGCTCAAGTCTGTGTCTTCAATTAGGGCCCAGCAAACCGAGAGCCGAGAGCGCGGCAATGAACGGGAGAAATCTAGCTTAGCAGGACTGATCTGCTGGGAGCAGTTTGCATACGTATTTCCTGTCTTCATGAACCAGGACACATCAACTGTGGAGCTAATTTTCCAAAATCATTCCGATGTAAAGCCGGAAATTATGGAACTGTTTGAGAGTGCCTCGTCAAAACAGCTTGTTGAATTTAAGCACATGGCAGAGACTACTCTGCAAGAGAAGTTGGTAAGAATTGTGGCCGATTTACCGAGGGCTGGCACGCACGATACTCGTAGCATGCCTAAAAGCTATGTGTTGACTGCGGACAACTTTTTGAAAATGATTCTAATTAATCTTCGCCTCGATGCCGATGTACCAGTGGTACTCATTGGAGAAACAGGATGCGGAAAAACCAGTCTCGTTCGCTATTTGGCTGCTGCTAAAAACTGCCAATTACGTGTGATGAACTTCCATGCTGGCATTACGGAAGCTGAAGTCAATGAGTTCATATCGAAGGCAGAAAAAGTGGCTTATAGTCTCACAAAACAGTTTGCTGAATCCTTAAACCGTGAAGGCACCGTTTTAGTGTTTTTAGATGAGGTAAACACTTGCGAGCATCTTGGATTACTCAAAGAAGTTGTCTGCCACAAGAAGCTTCAAAGTCGTCAGCTTCCCAGCAATCTGAGGTTTATTGTGGCTTGCAATCCGTACATCCTTCGAAAATGTACCGTCCAGTCGGCTGGATTTGAGATCAGAGAGCTCGACGATAAAATGGCAGGATTAGTGTATCGAGTAAACCCGCTGCCAGAATCTATGCTGGAATTAGTGTGGGACTTCGGCCGCCTGACTGAGAATGATGAGCTGGTTTATATTCGCAGAATGATAGGTGAACTATTCAGCAAAGCTTCAAAAGCTCAAATCGACAACATAGTTGCTTCACTTTCAGAGGCACAGAAATTTATTCGAAGTCTAGATGACGTTGAGTTTACAGTCAGTTTGAGGGATATCCGGCGCTTTTGTGAATTTTTTATTTTTTTTACCGATTACTTTAGTCGAAAAGAGCTCATCGATAAAGCCAGCCAACAATCGTATGGCTCAACTCAACGCGCATGGCTTTTTGGCCTTTACATCTGCTATTACGTTAGACTCATGGATTCCACGATGCGAAAACGCTTTCTCAGCATTCTTGAGCAATATACGGAATTGACGACCAAAGAAATGATTGAAATGTTTGAAAAGGAAGAGCTCGATTTACTCAACAGAATGACGATTCCAAGCAAGACAGCTAAGAATCTTGCTCTTCGAGAGAACGTATTTGTTATATTCAGCTGCATATATTGTCAGATTCCTGTTTTTCTTATCGGCAAGCCTGGTTGCTCAAAGTCACTGGCAATGAACATTGTGCGCAGCAATCTTAGAGGTGAAGATTCCGTCAATAAACTGCTTCAACAGTTCCCTCCATTGAGATTCTTTAGCTACCAGGGCTCCGAAACCAGCACTTCCGATGGCATCATCAAAGTGTTTAAAAAAGCAGAGAAAAGCAAAATGGAAGGCAAATCTAAGTTTAACCCCGTCGTGTTAATCGACGAAATTGGTTTGGCAGAAAAATCGAGATTCAATCCGCTGAAGGTTCTGCATGGCTTACTGGAGCCGGAGTCTTCTTTGAACTGTAGAAGCAAAGTATCCGTCGTCGGCGTCTCAAACTGGGCTCTTGATCCAGCTAAAATGAACCGAGCTATTTATATATCACGCCCAGAAATGAATGAGGAAGAGCTATTCAGTACTGGACAGGCAATATGCTCAGAAAGCAGCAAAAAAACTTTGAAATCCATTGACGATAAGGTCCTTAGAAAAATTGCCACCGCGTCGTATCGACACTTTAAAGACCAATCGCCAGAAAATTTTCACGGCTTGCGTGACTATTATTATCTTCTAAAATATATCTGCGATAAAATCCAAAATTCCAAGGCTGTTCCTGACGCCATACAAGAGGGCATATTGCGTAATTTCAATGGTCACTCGTTTTTGTTAAAATCTGTTCTGAAAGAATTCGCGGCCGTTTTCCCCGAGTGGAAATCGGCTAATAATCGATCTTCGAGTAAAACTGAGTCCAAAATGGAGCAGTTAATATCGCAAAATTTGTCGGATCCGAAAGCACGGCATTTGATGCTGGTGTGCGACGGTGAATTCTGCCTTGATCTGCTGTGCAAAATACTGCGTCATTCAAAGAGAAACTTTAGAATAATCCACGGCAGCTTGTACGAAAGGGACCAGTTTTCCGATGAATTTTCTTGCAGAAAGCTCAACGAAGTAATGTCCTGCATGGAAGAGGGCACCACGCTGATCTTGAAAGATTTCGATTTGATTTATGGCAGCTTGTATGACATGCTCAATCAAAACTATTCCGAGTATGCTGGACGCAAATATTGTCGAGTTGCGATGGGAATTCAGGCCAATCAGAATTGCGCCGTTCACGAGAATTTTAGATGCATTGTTCTGGTTGAGAAAGCCCGCGTGAGTCAGTTGGATCCACCTTTTCTGAACAGGTTTGAGAAACAGTTGCTTTGCTTTCAAGAGAAACTCAAATCTATGGATCTCATTGATACTAAAGAAAAAATAGAAAATCTATTACAGAGCTTTTGTGTCGTAAGCACTCCATCTTTGTCATTGAAAGTCAAGCTGGTAGACACAATTCAAGGTTTTGATAAGCACCTGGTTCCTTCTTATCTGTTTGAAAGCTTACGTAATTCAAGCAGTCATCGCAGCAAAGCAGAGCGTGACATAATATACCTAATGTCCAAGCATATGTTTCCAGATGCTGTTCTTCGAGTGTCCTATACAGAACAAGGAGAAACCGCTCAGAATCAGGAGTTTCAGCAGCATTACTTTAGCCACTGCCTATTTAAAGACCTTGACGAAGCACTCAGAATGGCCATGAAAGAAGTATCTGAACCAGTAAAACGATTGTATATTTATACGCGGTTTTCGCTTTATCGATCGATTCAAAAGCTGCATGACTTTGAAAATTTTGAAGTCACTGAGCAACGACTAATTGATTTTCGCCAAGAAAGCGACCTTCTCGGCTCTCTAAAAACGTTTCTTAAAAGAGACAAAGATGGCATTCTTCTTATTAGAACAAAGCCTTCGCTCGATGCCCGTCATATTTTGGCACGATGTCTGATTGATGGTCTATGCGACGGTCACGATTTTCAAATTCGTTCTGAAAAGGTGATTGTATTTATTGTGCACTTGCAGCAAGAGGACTTAGAAAGTGGCGTGTGCTCCTCGTGGAAATGGAACCCATTGATGTCCTCGTGGTCGTTGTACTGTGTGGAGGAACTAAATTGGAATGCTACATTAGACTTAAAGTCTTTAGTCGATTTAACTGATTCATCGAAGATTCTTGACCCGAATGAGACCTTCTTGCAATTAGTTCACAGAGAAGCAGTGCCGAAGTCTCTGTCTGAAGCTTTGCGCAGTTCTGATTTGTACCAGAGAGTTTCAGATGCTCTTCGAGATGATTCAAGTTTAAAATCCACATTGATAAGCTTTATTACTAACAAGTACATAAAACCAGCTCTTTCTGAGAAAAGTATATTCAGTCAGGAGAATTGGATTAGCAGACAGTCACTTGAAACAGTACAGCTGGCGAACTTTGCTTCCTTCTCAGACTTTGTCGTGCAAAAATTGAAGCTAAAGTACAGGTATAATCTTACTGAGATTCTAAAACTGATGGAGGAGTTCGGCCTCTTAGCTTTTATCGAGTCTCCAAGTGATATTACAATCAAAGCTTTACCGCTGGTACTCGAGAAAATCTTGTCAGATCCACACTTTGAAAGAATATCAAGAGTTCAGTGCATTCGGAAGCTGACTTATCCTATCAGTCCATTCCTGTTTGATTTCGCTTGCCAGATATTCCAAAATAAATCTGATGACAGGGAAAGTTTTCTAAAAGAATTCTCAAGTATACTCGGCAGGGTATTTACAACTGAAGCAATGTCCCCCGACAGTGATGTTTATAAAGACTTTATCTGCCTGCTCTCGTACCATTTTTGCTCTGTCGACCGAACCGACAGCCTTCTGAAGATAATGAGCAAGCAGATTGATCAGTGCAACAGTATAGACGAAGCAGTATTTACAATTTTTTCTGTTTCTCGTAAATACCAAGAAATTTTTTGACCTGATTAACGTAAACATCACGTGCAGACCATTGCAGCTGAGCAAGCGAGTGAGATAGCTCTGCAAGTTTCTTCAAGTATTCATGCTGACTTGGAATCCTCAGACGCCAGCAACGATTGCATTTTGGAAGCTTTGAATTCCATGCTCTGTTTGTTGATACCAGAAAAAGCAACCTACTCTCTTTTGCAGATAACAAGCATTTCTGATTGGCTGCGTGTTCCCACTAGCTGCCTCGGCACGCTCAGGTCAAGGACAAACAATGCTCTTAGTTGCGTCCCTAAACTATAAGCGCTGTTCAGGTTCTTCAGCATGTTTCTTAGTTCAGAAAATGATAAAGCGATTTGGCAGGAGATCGAAAGAAGCGAGATTGAACTTCCTGATACAATGAATAAAAGTACGCCGACGGAACTACTTCGTCTTTGGCGAGATATCTCAACTAGTGCACTGAGGAACTCTGGCATTGTAGCATCTGGGAGCGATGAGAATAAGACATATCTTTCAATGGAGGTGTCGTTTTACCACTCTTTTCTTTCAATGGAAAATATTGATGAGGCCCTGTTAGAGGATATAGTTCGAAAGATTTCCGAAGGATACCTGCCCATGTGCTTCGTTGCAATACCATGGGAAAAGATCATCAAATCACGCAAAGATCTTCTGGAGCTTTTTGAAAATATTGTAGACTCTGCACCAAAGAAGACTATTAATGGAATTAAGTTCACCCTCCTCGAAAGCTTTCCAGACTCGCAAACAGATGAAACCGCAAGAGATGTTATTGACTTTATGGATGACATCAGTCCCAAAATTGACTGCTTAGCGAAAATGGATTTCGAAGAACTTATTGGCATGAAAGACACGCTGAAATTGTTTCAATTGTCAGTTCAAAAATCGCGCCTACTTTTTAACGACTTCGATTGCTTTGGAGTAAACCAGGAAGAGATTTTGATACGATTGAACAAATTGGTCAGGGCGAACTCGCGTCACCCTGTGTGGATCGTCTTTCTTCGCACCTTAAGAACGCGCTACACACTTGAGGAAGTTGAACGGATTTTGAAATTCGACAGTGTAGTGTCAAATTTGAACTGCCTTAGAAGAGATTTGATTCTCAGTTTTGGCCAAGAAGCAGTATTTATCGCTAATTACTCTCTTCGATATCCATTCGTTGTGTGGATCGATGCAGAGTTTTGCTGCAACGTGATAAATTGCTTAACCCATGCTGTGGAAAATTCAGATAATCGAGGTGTCAGACATCTGGTTCAAAAAATTTCCGAAGAACGATCCGAAGCGCAGATGTGTCTCAGGACGGCTGAATTCATGGGAGCTTATGTCGAACTTGTTGGGCTTTTAAGGACAAATAGAAATCTTCGAAGCTCTGAGAAAAATTTAACGAGTGAAATTGAGTACTGCTTCCAAGTAAATTTAAAACCGCTTCGTAGCCATATAATACGACTATTGTGCGGAAATCGTGACAGCTTGGTCCAATGCTTGAATTCAACTCCCCAAAGCACTAGTGAAAATGTTTGCCTGATTACATTGTATCAGACATGCCTGCTTCAGCTGCTGGCTAGTAATGTCCCGTTCTGTGAAGGGAGTGTTATCGACAGAATTAACCGAATGCTACTGGAATGTGACGATGGATTCGAAAAGATATTTGACCTTTGTGAGAATGAACGCAACGTGGCAATGGTACGACGTTGTTCATTGTGCAACTGCGTTTGTGTGTTTCAAAGCTGTCCCGACGATATTAGCTTGACGTATCCGTGCCAGTATTGCGACTCGGATTGGACCAGTGACCTGCGAGAGGAAATCATTGACCTGCCGAACAAATGTTTGACTGAAAATATGTATTCTATACTCAAATTTTTGAGTTGCCTTTTTGCAGCAGTCTTGATTGACTCTAAAAATTCAGATCAGTCTCTCAATGCCGAAATAGCATCGTCTTTTAACTTGGAGAAGCAATTTGACAATTTGCGCAAATGTCTTAGTCTCTCGTGGGAAGAGACTACTTGGCTAATGCATGCCATCTTGACCGGAGAAAGTGACTCCGAGCGACCGTTTTTTAACCAATCACCGGAACTTCTATTGAAACATGTTTCAACATACGTTATGCAAAGACGCGCTAGTGTTCAGAAGTTCAAACGGAAACGTCTGGATGAAAGAGCGAGCAAATTTGATGAGCAAAGCAAAAATTCATTTGCATATGCGCGTCTAATTGACTCTATTGATGAATCGGAATTCGGCGAGGAGACATCCACTCTACTGCCACCGACAGGTGTAAGCGAAGTAATGTTGCTATTTGATTGCGAAATACTCTCTGCTCAGCCTGATCGGCAGCCCCACTGTTTAGGCTGGCGTCGGCTAGCCGGTTTATTGTTGGAAAATGCAACCGTCTTTGACCGAATGCTACATGCAAGTAATCTCATCCGTTATCATCAGCTGTTGATTGCTTCGCTTGACATAGTGCACAGCGTCACAGTAAAGGAAATAATAAAAAATGTTGAGGAAAAGAGAAAACTGCTGAATGCTGCCCAAGCTGCATGGAACGTTCTCAGTTTTGATGAAAGTAATGCATTGTGTCCTTATACGATTGATCAGCGAGCAAGTCTCGGCCTTCTAACAGAATCGTCTGAGGCACTGCGTCTTGTTCAAGCAGCTGTCAAAGACGTGAACCATGTTCTAACTGCAGCTGCACTCCTTCGCCTTCGGGATGGCATCCCGGTAGAACTTGCGGTTAGCGATGGTGGCTCGCAAGTTGCTTGCATGATGGGCGAGGCGAATGTCATTACCCGGCCAGACGACATCCCAGCGTGCTCCCAGGAGGAGCTGAACGATTTAACGCGTCTTGCTTGCCATCGCGTGCCCCCATCTTTCGATACCGAAACAGACTGGGACCTGCTGACTTCGTTGATATCGCGAAAACTTTTAGCAGCAGGACGAGCTCATTTCGGCCGAGCTGACCCGTGGGTACCAACAATGGAGCCGTCATGCGGGATAGAAGCAGCATCATCTGGGTCTCTAGATGAAGCAACGATCGATGACCTCGCGACCAACTTTAAGGCTGTTGTAACACCAGCGCCATTGACTGAAGCCAATGTTGCCGAATTCGAAAGAAACTGTCGCGAAGATGCCGGACACGCGTCGCGGGTGGTGGAGCTCTGCTGTACCGCCCTGCGATTTGTGCGACGTCGGCTCGAGATTTCGGCAGGGGAATCAACTGAAAACCTCGGCCTTGCTGAATACCTCTCTTGTATTGGAGTCGTGGGCACCGAAATTCTGGCAAATGTGAAGTTTAATCAGGTGATTTTTTTATTTTACTGTAATTTATAAGCATTTCATTAGTAATGCACTAATGAGTTATAATCAATAACCTCGTATCTGCCCCTATGTAATAATTCATTCATCCGATTTATAAAACACGACTCTAGTCTGAATTTATTGGGCAAAACCTTGCTTATCATCAGTGGCGGATCTAGATTTTCATTTTGGGGGGGGGGCGGCGGTCCAAGTTTGGGGCGCCAACACGAGTGTAAGGGGCGCCAATCTTAAAGCTAGGGGGAGCAAAAAATGCGTTTAGGGGCGAAAAACAAGCTTAGGGGCGCAAAAATGCGCGTATGGGGCAAAAAATCAAGCTTGGGGGCGCAAAAAAGGCGTTTGGGGGCGAAAAATCAAATTTAGGTTAGGCTTTTGAGGGGTGCAATATGTTTGCTCAAGCTATTTTTGGGAGGGCGCCCCCCCCCCCTAAATCCGACCCTGCTTATCATCTAGGCTTAGAATGCGCCTAACAGAATAATCAGATCTTTGAGCTCTGCTCTAGAAACAATTTTTACGCTATTCTGTTCTTATCTGCTTCTGTTGGGGTCTTATTTCTCTCCGTTAGTTTAATTATAGAGCTAGCTTGTCCATTCACTAGTAGTTATGGGAGCTTCATATAATAGATTAAGTACCAGTAGTGCCAGAAGAACCTGGTAGAACTTTCCTCTCTAATATATCGAGCACATATGTTCGACAAAATCCTGCACAATAGACAGTTGGTCCAACTGCATTTAGTGTCCTTGCACATTGTCTTTAGTTCTTGTTTGTGTCCACCTTACTATAGTTCGAGCCAGCATTTCTCAGCATGCAGGACTTGGGGAGTTGTTAGACCGTCTTTGAACCAGTAAATAAAATTCTTGTACTTTATTGTACGCTCGTATTATACTGTATTGTATCGTACAAGTATAGGTCTATTGTAATATGTGTTCTGTTGAGTTTCGTTAACGTGCCCCCTATAGTTATTTCAATTTAAAGTTGTTCAGTTCTTGTACATAACTCATTCGACTGTAAAACGAGTATAACTTTATATATTTACACGACGAATATAAAACATTGTTTGGAACAGCCCTAACAAGCAATTAGTTTATGAATAAATAAATCGAAGCCTTGAAAAAATAGTTTTTTTGTACAATTTTCAGACACTGTCGCTTCTAGAGGAAGCTGAGCAGACTGTTTTTGCCCAATCGCGAGTGAAAATTCGAGAGGCCATAGTTAGCAACTCACCCAGCAGCTATAGTCCATTTGCTTCGAGCGACTCAAACGACAGTACAGCCGCGGTTAACAAAGCGCAACGTTTGCTAAACGGTCTGCCAGAAGATCAACTTCCGACTGTGCTGCGCAATCTTCGAAGTGCTTGCGTTCGTCGCCTTCTGCGAGGCGGATCGAGGCAACAAAAGCAAGGCAAGCCTCTGCATCTGCCGGCCCGTCTAAAACGGCTTGAGGCGGGTCCAACAAGTGAAGCCGGTGTGGAACTGTCAGACTTGGAGCTGTTTGAGCTGAGCGATTTGATGCATCAGCAGGTGAGTCTTGGTTTGTTTACTGTTTATGATATCGCTTCCAGTTAAGTCGAGTTTACCCACTAATTTTCAAAAAACGAATTAACCTTTTTTTAATTTTAGGAAGCCGCCAAAACATCACGAAAGAAGAAGTACAGCAAACTATTGAGTCGCTATTGATGCGCCAATTTAAGAAAATTGCTTTGAACTGGTGGATTGAAAGCCTGTTGGTTTTTTTTCGAAAGTCCATTGCTACATGCAGGGTACATACATCGCCTTTACTATATGCATTGCTTCCGTTGCATGTAAAGTCCCACCAATAAGTCACCAAGTTGTTCTAGGGCTAAGTTCTGTCCCCTGAATTATCCCACTAAATGCCACCAAGTTGTCACAGGTGTGATTTTACTTAATTGGTCTATCTCTAAAATTCTACTAAACTATTACAGGCCTCCTCGTTCAGCCTAATTAATTCGTACTATTAGTCACTAAGCTAGAACTCTTGGAAATTTTGTAATTCACTCGATTTCTTAAAAATCTAGTGGTAGCGATTAGTGCCCGAGCGGTATGGACACTGTACTAAAGTCCTAAACTAAGTCCGAAAGTATTGCGCATTATTCGGGGATCAAGGGTTTTCCAGCATCAGCTTCTAAACTTCCTAATGCCTACTATTAATAGCCTACACGGCTTTAATACTCCTATTCTAGGTCTCCACGACCTCAGTTTGCCCTGTTCCAGATTCCTATTGTGGGTCTCCACGACCTCAATTTGCCCTATTCTTACAAAGAACTAAGTCTTTAACATCAGTCTGCTTTAAATTTTCTTTGAACTTAGTCAATTTAGGCGGATTTTAAGCTCAAGCAAAAGTTGGTATACTCGTATTTTCGTTTTAAGTTGGCCGTATTTATAGTAATTTTGGAGAATGGGGAAATAATCCAGATGTAATTGACCGGAGCCTATTTTAACAAAAACGAATGGGATTTCAAACAAAAAAAGATAAAACTAAAACAAACTGATGAGGAATTATTTGATTGGCCGGGATATAAAACGCAAAGTTAACTACTAATCAGCCCCACATCAATTAGATCAAAGCAGCTTTATACTTTTGGCAAATTGAAATCCATCTTCAGACGCACAGCTAGTTTCCTAAAGCTAGTTTCCTAAAAATGATTCGCAAATGCATCGTTATGATCGAGGGTGAGGTGTACAAATGCATGTAGTATTTGTTTCGTAGAGTGTCTTTATCGTTATTTTCGTCAATACCCACAGTTCCTATAATACTCTCGTAGTTACCCACACTTAAACAGTCATAGCTTGAGCTATTTTTTTAATTGTCATACCTCCTGGATTCGCGATTATTTTTTATGGTACTCGTACTATATACTGTTGCGATACCGTCCAGAGGTGTGTTTTTATTAAAATTGTTTTATATTCAAGTTAAAATGTTTTATTCCGTTTACCCACGGCTGTGTTTTTCTGAGCGTATTTTTTAAATTTAAAACATTAACTAGTTCAAGATTTTTCAACAATTTTCTAATTTATCTCACTCTCACCTACTCGTAGCTAATAACACAGACCCAAAAAATTTGGTTATTCCAGTTTAATGGAAGATACGAGTAATTGGGAGTAATTGCTTAAATGATGATAGGAATAGGGGTTCGCTGCTAATTTGTAACTCCAATGTACGATTTTAATACATGTACGTGTGTTTATTTGATGGCCGTGTCAACGATCGGCATATCCAGCATCCAGGGTCGTCGGCTTAGATTATTGCTGAGGTGGCTTTTCACATCCAAATCAATATTTTATACTGCACAGCAAACACGATTGCATAATTTTGCTTTTTTTACACTTGATCGGTTATTCTTATCCAATCTACAAGCCTAGAAATATTATAAACGTCTGCAAGATTTTCGGTCATCAGCCTCTCGATCTCCACGCACTAATTTTATTTCTAAAACAGCCTACAAAATGCACCCAAAAACTGCGGCTCGTGAACTCGGCTTTAAGAAATTATTTTCATATTAATACTAATTCATAAATGATGATATTCACTAAAAACGCACGTACCGCGTGCACCGACTATAATGACTTGATGATGGGTTTCGACCTTTCAGGCCCCTTGTGAGGAAGCCTTCGGGCCTCAGGCCTCAGAAATAAATCAATTAGAGTCCTGGCCCCCCACTCCTGTCAGATGGTCAGCCCCATGGTAGCTTGATCGTGTGGCGAGCAGTCTAGGTCCTATAGCTAAGAGAGGGACAGCGAGAGACAAGCAGGGAGAATTTTGAAGGTAGAAATTAGCTAATCCGCAGACTAAGCTAACTCGCTGCCACCAGCCCGTGCGTCCTGGCTCACCACACCGGGACTCTCGAAATCGGGCTTCCGACTAGAAGGGGCTTTGCACTTACCTGCCAACTAGTGTCTTTTTGCTGTCAATCTCGAAGTCATAGCCGATGATAAGGGACACTGCTGGGACTAGATCGCATTGGCCATGCAGGTACAGAGGGGACTTGTGCAGGGGATTCTTGCAGTGGCGAGTCTATGGGGTAGCTACATGTACTATTACATTGCTAAATACGAAGATATGTTCTTTTGGCCTTCAACGCGCCAACTAGCCTCTCATAGCGCTGATGATAGACTAACTCGAACTTCAGAGACCTCGCATGATTCATTACCCGAGCCGCTTGGCTAACCTAGAGTGCACAAAGTACATCTCTGGCGCCGATTCTGCACTTCTGGCAGTTTTGCTCACTGATTTGATTGATTGATCGACTGAGAACTGCCTTGCCATTGGTCCACTGGGACCGGCGCCTACTAGCTTAGCTACTCATCTGAGCCATCGGCGAACAAAGAAATAAAACCGATAAAAATGACTGTTAGATTTAACCTTCTCCTTATATCTCTTCACACCTCAGATTGAATTGGAGTTTCAGACTACTAGTAGTATTATTAAGTGATTTCTGCCTCAGTAACAGCACTACTGAACAAAATGAGCAAAAGTGTGCGCCTAATTCAGCTACTGAAACAGGGGACAGACAGGGAATCACCCAATCAAGCAAGTCTAGGTAGCCTCTCACCCAACCAATCAGAAACTCAACAGCCGGAGACCAGGTAATCCACAGTGACCGAATCGGCTTGATGCTTCGCAGCTGTAGACTCGGGATGATGCTGACACAATCTTCGCTGATAGCTAGCAGGTGATGATCTTCGCTTGATGTTCGCTGCTGACGACCGAGGGATTCGTCCTTGATTATGATGGGGGGAAGTCGCAATCCGGGGATCAAGAAACGACGGTCGCGCTCCGGGAACCAGAAGTTGCGTGCTGGGCCCGAGCAAGAGTTGCTTCCGAGCGGGCCAAAAACTCCGGTTTAAATAGCCGCCAACTGGACCGCAGTTTGTTATAATGGAACACGTCGATTCTGATTGGCTGAGCCGTTTTGTTAAAATGAGCGCCGAATTTTCTGATTGGCTAAGCTTGTTGCTACCCAGAATCACGTGACCGAGAGATCCTATCAGTTCCCACAGGGTCGTAAAAAGATGACAGGTGCGGCCATAAATCATTCAAAATCGCAACAAAATGATTTATGACTTTTCGCGTAGGATTGACAGAAATTAATGAAAAAATATACATTAGAAAGCTCTTATTAAATAGAAAGTGAAGATAATGAAGAGAAATCGCTAATCGCTAATCCCAAAGTACTTTTAGGGGTAAAACGCATAGCTGTCAAAGCTGTCACACGCTTGAGTGAATCCGAACAATAGGCTCTGACCTCATAAATCTTGATGGCCTGTCAAAATGATGAGAAAAAAGCTATCGCCCGCATCCTCTCAGACCATCTGGCGCCCGTCTCAACACTGAGTGAGGCGCAGGTGGCTGTCAGACCAGCTTCGAAAGCGATGATTTATGACCCAAAAAGCAATGCCTATGTTATTATGACTACTAGCATGGCCAGACATTATATCTAGTATAGATTCCATGACAATTCGCAGAAAAAGGATAAAAATGCCCATCGCCCACTGTTAGTAGGCTAGTAAGTTTCGAGCCCATGTGCTAGCGCGGGATTTGGGAAAAAGTGCGTACTCATCATTGACTTATTTTCAATGGTTACATACAGTAGTAAATCGGGAAAAATTGCTCACAAATTTTAAAAAATGACTCACAAATAACCACCCCAGTAACACAACCATGTGCATCGTCCCCTTTCTTAGCCAATCAGAGCGCGACACTGAGATTACTACACTGGGGGTTGCGTACCAGTGCAGATAGAGTTTAGAGAGCGCTAAAATGAGGGCCTGCGGCTCCAAAATGGTGCCTGCGCGCTAAATGAGTGGCTGCGGCGCTAAGTGGGGGACATGTCCCCCCTGCCCCCCCCCACCCCCCGGTGGCGACGCCCTTGCACTTACATGTATAGCTGCAGGTTTTTGACATGTAGATTAATGGAGCTTGTCCTCAAAAAGCTGCGGCAAGCTTTACCGTTTACCACACAGTCATGCACTTATGTAAGGGGTTATGCCATCCTGTGCTTGCACAACAGGTCCATCACCCAGCTAGACTCATTTATTTCTGCTTAGTCGTCTTATAGTATTTTATATGTGCTATCCTGATTCATGGCGTGTCAGCATTGCGAGCTCCGGGGCAAAGGTTGCATCTACATGGAATCAGCTGTTCCAATTAAATATCCAGACATGTAGTAAAGTAAATGTACGTACATGTGTTTCCAGTTTAGACGTTGGACAGAACCAGTACGTA
This sequence comes from Macrostomum lignano, assembly GCA_002269645.1. Classification (NCBI taxonomy): domain Eukaryota; kingdom Metazoa; phylum Platyhelminthes; family Macrostomidae; genus Macrostomum; species Macrostomum lignano. The sequence goes on from NIVC01001022.1 coordinate 251,906, forward strand.
GCTAGACAGCTAATTTATTTAGTTACTCAGCAACAAGTTTCAGTAGCCGAGACACTAAAAAAGAAACTGCATGATGGTCATTTATATGACAATAAACAATCTCTATATAGCTATCAGCCTACGTACTATGCAAAACCACTAGGAGTCTATAAGTACCTAGAGGTCCTTAATTGTTACATACATGTATACACAGGGACGTCGCCATGGATTTTATGGTGTAGTGGAGATGGACAAAACCAAGAACTCTGCTGCACATGTACATATAATTAAGTTGATCGACTAAATTCCTATCGTATTTTTCGAATCGGTGTTTTGTCAGCGATCATTTCAGTGCCGCAGACACCATTTTATATATAGCGCCACAGGCACTCATTTCAGCGCGCAGGCATTACTTCAGCGCATCTTTAGTCGCCCTGAAGCAAAATGATTTAATTCCAAATCAGCTAATTCCGAATTAAGGTCAACAAATTAAAGGTGGGGCGGGGGAACAAGCATTAATTGGCATGTCCCCCGGCCCATAGCTTTTATACTGGGGGGACATGTCACACCCTGCCCCCCCGGTGGCAACGCCCTGTGTAACACACGTTTATTAATACTATTAGAATCTCTAATGATTTTTTTACAATCTAAAATAAAATGTGTACATTATGTTTTAGATTGACAGCTAATTTCAGTTATTCAGTTATTCTATTGAATTGGGTGATGTACAACCAGTTGCTGCATTCAACACTAAAGTCTCTAGTTCTATTAGTTTTTTACATCAGATTCCGCTTGATTCTCAACCTAAAACGAGAATCAATGGATAACTTTAATTTTTTGTGATATTTTCGGGCGATTATGTTACAATAACTATATACCGACTTTGAAAACGTACGTATTTATAAATGCAGAAATAATACATTTAAAGCCGTTGAATAAAACTTTAAATCTTCTAGTAGTTAAGTTTTAGAAAACATTACTGTTTTCAAACAATTTTGACTTTACGATTTGTCTTACTGCGTTTGATTACACTATCACCGAAAGGCACATTTTTGACTGTAATTTTTAGTGAAATATTTAATTAATACCTATTACTTAAGAACTAATTTTCCTAATGATAATATATCTACCTAACGACAAACAATTTTTGATATATGGGATGATTTATAAGTAAATAATTACATGTATTAAAGACGATGCAGATTGCAGGTTAGGAACTTAGATTTAATGTTGCAAGCTCATTAGCTCAGTATACATTTAAGTCTAATGTATTCCCGGCTAAGTGTTATTGCACTTTTTACACTGCGGCATTATCTTTCACTAGACCTATATTCAATTAAGTTCATTTAACAGTTACAGCATATTCATTTTTTTACTTTTGTAAAGAGTTTCACTGTTTCAGAGGTTGGGTTAGGCCTAGTGCCTAGAAAAATTGAACAAGTTACTAGTTAGGCCTAGGCCTATTCAGTTATTCTATTGAATTTGAATCAATATAAATTATAGGCCTATTTAAGCAGGACAAGTCATTTAGCCTAGGTGCCTCAGGCTAAAGTAGGCCTAAGAAGAATGATTCCTTAAATTAGAAGGCCACATGATCTATGCCAAGGGCTATTGTATTGCCCCAACCTGTTTAGGATATCCTGCTATATGCTTACCAAGGTCTGTTTAGGCAGGGTCAGGCCTGTGCCTGAACCTGTCAATATGTAGACTGCCTGCTGTGCAATTCTGGGGTGCCCAACACTATCAACAGAGCAGACTTTGTTTGCTCTTAGACTTTGTGATTCCATTTGTCTTGCTCTAACTGTGACCTTTGCTTATAGGGCTATATATATTGTTGTCATTATTTTTTGTTTGATTAGAAAATTGCATGGGAACTTTTGCAATTGGCTATTAATGGAATGGCAAGCATATAGCATGTAGCAATCCATTATATGACTACTTCTCCCACAAATAAAAAATCAAATGAAAAATCTTAAGACTTAAATCAAATATTATCTTATTTGAAATAAGAATGATTTTTAAAATAAGTTTAGGCCTAATATATAATCTATCTTTTACCCTAAAATAAAAGTCACTTATTATAAAGTGAAATTATTTGAACACAATACCATTTAGTCTTAATTTAGATTTGTATAATATAATCACTAGGCCTTCAGCTTATATTTTTTAATTAATTGACTAAGTTAGTTTTGTATCTAATTGACTAGTCCTAGGCTGGTTACTGGTAAGTCGGTGACAAGACATTTTGGTGACAAGTTTGGAAACTTTGGTGACAACCTCAGTCAAATTGGTGATGCTGTCAAAAATTATTTATGTAATTTAGAGATTTACTCTATATGTAGGCCTATTAATTGCTTTTTCTTTATAATTATTTTTTTGCATTGTTTTTTTTCCTTCTTAAAGTCAATTGCATCAATTGATTTTTGACTATGTACAATATAGCTACATTTACTAATTGAGTCATTACTGAGTCATCATGCCCAGCCTGATACATATTATAGTCATCCTGTTGAACCTGGCAATCATCACCCTGCTGTTCGTAGTCATCATCTAGCCGCTGTACATGTACATCAGGATGGGAGCACTCTGAGCAGTGCCAAGGAAAGGTTCCTAGTTTTTCAAGCAGAAGTACGTCCTTGCATTCATGCCTGTTCCATAGACTCTGTGCTGCCAGTATTCCCTATTGCAGCGCATGGCTTAAGTACGCCAGACGGGTAAACGGCAGGAGTAACTATGACTGTCTTATCAAGCCTAAATGCCTCGGCATCTAATTAGTACCGCGCCGCGCCGTACTAATCGCTGCTCGCCATACGCGCCGCGCCATATTAGATCTGCGCCGGACGCCATCCGCCAAAATGCCCATGCGCTGCAATCAGGCCAGTATTGAAGAGGGCGAACCTCCTTCCTACAACTCAAGTATGAATCCATGACAAGTCTTAAACATGCAAATAAAACAGTTTTGTTCTTTTATATTTATTGGCAATTAATTACTCACTGCCCTATATCTCTCCCCTGAGTCCCCAGTTAGCAGAAAAACTAATCAGTTATTGAGTATGTACTCTCTGCGTATGCATGTACACTTGTCGTATGAACTAGATCAGCTCTTATATTTCATTCATTGCGTAAGTGCTTTGCAAATTAAATGAGATGAACAACCCGACTAATATCCAAGTAGCCAGAAGAGCTACCTGAATAAGGACAGGGTACACTATTCAGTATATTGTACATAGTCAAAAATTGATCAATGCAATTGACTTTTAAGAAAAACAAAATAAACTATAAAAAATGACTATAAAGGAAAAGAAATGCATGTCAGCAAAAAAATGATGATAAAAATTGCATTTGCTCAAGTAAATCTCTAAATTACAAAAACAATTTATAGCAGTGTCACCGATTCGACTGAGGTTATCAGCTGAAGTTTCCAAACTTGTCACCAAAATGGTTGTCACCAAAATGTCTTGTCACTGACTTGACCAGTAACCCCTAGGCTTAGTCAATGACTTAAAATGAAATTTAATTCAAACCTACTTTATTTATTAATGCTTGTTATCTATTGGAAAAATATATTTGGAAGCATCATTTTGAGGCAAACATGTTTGGAAACCTGGCTTGTCTATTAGATCTAGAACTATTAATCTATACTAGACCTATAAAAAAGATTATGCTTAGCAGTTGGTGCCCAATAAAAGATTTGGTAGAAAAAGCTTCTTAAATTATTTTTTAGTCTAGCTTTCTTTGAAGGCAAATCCTAGCCTGCTGGGTGGCTTTTTATTAGCTTATTGATCTTAACTTTAGCCCTTATTATCTTAACTATAATTAATGTGTGATATCAGAAATATTTGTTTTTGAGTTCCTAGTTTTAGGAATCTTTGAAACTAGCAACATTCATTCTTTTCTAAAAACTTAGACTACTATTCTATATTTTATACTTATTGGTTATCTATCCAATCAATGGCTTTAATGCTCCTTAAACTTTCAAGTCTTAAGTTATTCAGTGACCTAAATATAGTTATAAATTTCTATATCTAAACTCTGACTAAAAACTTCTAAATCTGAAACTTCCTATAGCCATATCTATAGCTATGGTTAAACTCTAATCAAAATGAAAAAAATCAATATTTAATTATTATTTATTTATTTATAACCATCTAGCCTTTTATATTTCATAAGTTTGTTTCCATATTATTTTAAAATTATCTTAGACTTATAAGTTATTTTCTAGAAATAATTAACTATTAATAGACATTTTAATATTTAATATAAACTAAACTATATATCCCAAAATTAAGTTTATTTATTTATTGTCGAAATACCAAAAAATAAAAAAGTCCTTTTTAGTTTTTCTGTTTTGCTAAAATGACTTAGCCATGTCTAAGCCTAAGCAAAAAATGTTTATTTTTATGAAGATTTTTATATTTACTTTTTTATACATATCAATATTTTATATAAAAAAGTATAAAACCTATTCCTTTTATCTAAAGAGCAAAGTTTGATTATAGCTGTATATATATGTCTATAGAAAATTATTTACATGTAAAATTTTAGCCTAAAATATACAATAAAATATATGCATTACTATTATCTAGATAATGTTTTTATATTTGCAGCTAAACAAACTGCAAGTGTTTATGCTTCCTAATACCAGTGGAGCAAGTGAAGCAATTTCTGCTGGTGTGTAGTCAGGCATGGCAAAGAGCCACCACTCAACTGGATTTCTTGGCCATGACTCTACTGATGAAAGTGAGTGAATTGAGTCTTTTTGATCTGGTTTACATTTAATTGGAGTGCTTTTTACCATAGTTTGTTTAAAAGTGTTTTGTAGCTCTTAATATACTGTTTTTGTGTGTTAATGTTTGTTTTTGTGCTGTTTTTCAACTTTAAAATTTCACCAATTTCAAATCAATTAACTGTGTCGGATGCTTGCACATTGAGTTACAGTCAAATCAACCATAATCAGCCTCTCTCTGATACTCAAAACTCAATCAGCTTCAATAAGATTTCGCGTGTGACACTCAAAACTCAACCACACCAGTGTCAGTGATTCAAAACTCAACCACAGTCAGCTTCAGTGTGTGACACTCAAAACTCAGCCACAATAAGCCTGAGTGACACTCAAAACTCAACCACAGTCAGCCTCAGTGTGACTCAAAACTCAACCACAGTCAGCCTCAGTATGTGACACTCAAAACTCAACCACAGTCAGCCTCAGTATGTGACACTCAAAACTCAACCACAGTCAGCCTCAGTATGTGACACTCAAAACTCAACCACAGTCAGCCTCAGTATGTGACACTCAAAACTCAACCACAATCAGCCTCAGTATGTGACACTCAAAACTCAACCACAGTCAGCCTCAGTGTGTGACACTCAAAACTCAACCACAGTCAGCCTCAGTATGTGACACTCAAAACTCAACCACAGTCAGCCTCAGTATGTGACACTCAAAACTCAACCACAATCAGCCTCAGTGTGTGACACTCAAAACTCAACCACAGTCAGCCTCAGTATGTGACACTCAAAACTCAACCACAGTCAGCCTCAGTATGTGACACTCAAAACTCAACCACAGTCAGCCTCAGTGTGTGACACTCAAAACTCAACCACACTCCACCTCAGCCTGGGTGTAAACTTAACTTGCACTAGGCAAAATCTTTCTATTTATTGCCAGAGACTGCTGAGCAAGACGGTTGCCCAGCAGTATATATGAACGTCTTTTTCACCTCGCATATAAAGATTTTTTCCTTGATTACCTTCGCTACGTGGCTGACTGATTGTATCAAAAAGCACGTGAATTTTTTCTTACTGAAATTCGCTGTAAGCAAACGCTGGGTAGATCTATGCTAGACCTATACTAGAATTCAGTTGAACAAATTATGAATATTGACTTTGCAATTTTTGGCTTAGGATATTCACCCCCTCCCGTTTTCGTGATTGATTTGTAAACAATTTTGTTGCGTTAGGGTAGCGTTAAGTTTTAACGTGCATAATAATTGAATGTTATTTAAAATTTTTCTGCACGTACATGTAGTTAAAGTTTGACATTGGCGATCTTCATTCGCGGTGAGATCTCCAGGACTGGTTAAAATAGAGTGCTGGTGACAGATGTTAAGGAATTGTAGTAATAAATTATATATATTTAAAATCTGTGGACGACCCTGGCCTAGGGGAACAGAAACTAAGCTGACCGCAAGTCGCTTTTCCCTCATAGGCTATCTAGAAAAGAACTTGCTTTCATGGTCATTCAAGGGGGAGGTAAGAAAGTTAGAAGGCTTTCAGTTTCGCATCGGGTTTATGTTTTTCTTAACCTATTACGCGTTCTAGTCGATAAAAAGTTACTTAGTATATTAGGAGTCTCGTATACGATGTAGCGAGGATTCTTCGTTTCGGCTAGGTGTATATTAGTCAGTCGATGGTCATAGCATAAGATGATGCGTGCCAAATTAACTTGCACCATTTTAATTGATTCCTCTTGTTTTGTACAGCTACGAGTACATGTATTAGACCTTACAGAATAAAGCTAGTATAAACTAAGGTTTGCACACAGACAAATAAAGGCAATAGAAAAACTGGGTTTTTTTCCCAAAGTCCAAATTCAGAATGCCAAATTGAAAGTCAGGATGCCAGCTGGATGTAATATTGACAAAAAGGTTAAAAATTAAATAATTTCGCTATTTGCCCATCACCCGTTATGAGACAGAGGCAACCGTGATACGCCATGCTATTAACTTTTCAAAAGTCCCTTTGAACTTCTGTAACTTCTTGTCGCGCGGGTTAATAATAATCCAATGCCTTGATGTCGAAATGCCGAAATGAAAAGCGTTGCGAGCTAATTCTGTTAAAATATCTTTATAGTTATTGTACGAACTATTCTAAATGATAAATATTCGAGTTTTTTGCAACTAAAATTGATGATAGTATATCTAGCAAGTGCGACAGGCGCATTAATTCTTAATGATTTTGTTGGAAGCTCTCTTGGGAACGTTGTGTTGTGCCTCTGGGTAGTGTAAAAAAACTATCAACATATATGACATTGCCATGCCTGTATTACATGCATACATGCGCAACCTCCGAAATTCGGTCGGCCATGCGACTTAGTTTTAACAAAAATGCGACTTACATGTAAAAAAACCCTAAAGCAAAATTAGAGCAACGTTGGGTAAACGGCTGGAGTAACTATGACTGTCCTATTAAGCCAAAATGCCTCGTCAGCTACTTAGTACTACTACTTTGGTTTTTTCGGGTGGGCATTTTTGCGACTTCCTTGGTTGGCCGCCAAATCGGTCGGCCGGATCGGCCGACTCGGCCGACTGTTGCGCATGTATGAATTTACATGTGTACATATGAAATGCAGTGCAGTTCGTGTGTAGTGAAACTTTCCCTCCTCACTCCGAGTGATACTACTTACTTACTTACTTACTACTGACGGGGGGCGCAGGCGCCGCGAATAGGCCGCGAGGCCCCTATCGCAACCCCAAGGTAAAAGAGCACAAGGATTAGCCTTGGGGGTGCGCCCAGTCCCCGCCAGTAGTCGGCAGGTCCGCAGTGGAGGCATCGGCGACCCTCATCCGGCCGGAGTCCCGGACGAAGACGCGGAGGTCTCGGATATTGTCCGCGGTGGTCAGCTCGTCCATCCGCTGGGGGTGGCCGAGGTATTTGTGCCGCGCCTTGTTGAAGTAAGGGCAGAAGGTGACGTGATGCTCCGCGGTCTCCTCTCCTATGCCACAGAAGGGACAGGTGGGAGGGCAACCGGTTTGCAACGATATATGTCTCTGGAAGAATCCGTGGCCGGTTAGGACCATGCACATCTCCCTGAGGTCGGTTCTGTTAAGCGAAATCAGATAATCAGAGACTTTCCTGTTCAGGTTAGGCATGGCAGAGCGGCTCTGCCTGTACTCGGTGCAGCTGTTCCAGTGGAGCTGGTGCTGCTGATGGAGCCACCTGTTGATATGGCGGGTGACTTGCGACCTGGGGGTGGGTAGCCTCATCAGACGGTGGTTGCCGTCTGGGTTGCTGCCCTCCTTGGCGAGAGAGTCCGCGAGCTCGTTGCCCAGGATGTTGCTGTGACCAGGTGTCCAGATAATTCTAATCCTGTTAAGGACTGAGAGAGATTGCACACTGCGGTGGCATTGAGATACTGTAGCAGCGGAGATATTCTCAGTGGTTAAGGCCTTAATAGCAGCTTGGCTATCAGTGTAGAAATTAATGTCAAAATTATTAATGTTCGCCTGAAACAGTTGCTGGGCACACTGCTCAATGGCGCAAATTTCAGCTTGGAAAACTGAGGTGTTCTCACCGAGGTGCAGACTTTCCTGGAGAAGCATCTTACCCTCGTGGAAAATGGCAATACCCGCTCCAGCGCGGCCGTTGAACAGCGAGCCGTCGGTGAAGCAGTGAATGCCCTGGCTGCGCCGGTTCACACCGACATCCAGCGGAATGTTGTCTCGGCCAGGGATGGCGGTCTTGAAGCCCCTCCTGATGTTGAGGGCGGGAGGTCGACTATCCACATTGCCCAGGTCCATGTGGATGTTGTTAAGGTCGCGGCGGACAAAGTCCATATGCGGGATTAATGTTTTCATTGGCATAAAGCCAGAGGGCGCGTTATTTAACGTTTTATCTCTGATAAGCCGGGAGGCAGACTTCATAGCCTCCGCCCTAATAAATAGGTGAAGCGGAGGTAGGTTAAGGATAGTGTTCAGCCCCTCGTAAGGGGTGGACGGGTACGCACCTGTGATGGCACGGCAAATGCTGCCCTGAAGCTGGTACAGCCGCTGACGGGCGGCCTTCTGCTCCAGCACGCTAGTCCAGATGAGACTCGCGTATGTGATACTGGGCCGGATGATGCCGGTATAAATCCAACGGACCGTTCTAGGCGAGAGGCCCCAAGTCGGCCCGATGGCTCTGCGCAGCTGGGCAAAGCAGCGTTTTGCCCGACCGATGACGTTATCAAGGTGCTTCGTCCAGCGCAGGTCATGCGTTAGCGTCACACCGAGGTATTTGACCTCCTTCTTGAAGGGGATGTTTCTGCCATAGACAGTGAGGTTTTTCATCTCCCACTTACGGCGCTTGGTGAAAACGACAGCGACAGTCTTAGTGACGCTGATTTTTAGGCCATGCTGTGTAGCCCAGTCGGCCGCCTTGTCGGCGAATTGCTGCATCAGGTTGCGCAGAGTGGCGGGGTCGGGTCCGCTGACGACCGCGGCAACGTCATCGGCGTAGCCCGCCCTGGTGATACTGCTGGGAATGTCAACGGTTAGAAGTTCGTCCATGACGAGATTCCAGAGAAGTGGAGTTAGCACGCCACCTTGCGGGCCGCCTTTCATCACCGCCCGGGTGAGGGTAACGCCCATAAGTGTGGATGTCACAAACCTTTTGCGGATCATAAAATAAATCCAGCGAACAATGCTGTGTCTTACATTCCTGCGGGAAAGAGAATTTCTGAAGGAGCGGAAGAGGACATTGTCAAATGCTCCTTCGAAGTCAACGAACAACCCGCAAGCGAGTTGTTTGCTAAGGATGGCACTCTCAATTTTGGAGGTAATGGCGTGGAGAGCATGCTCAGTCGTCCTCCCAGGCTGGAAGGCGTACTGGTACTTACTGACAGGGTCGGAGCGCAGGTCGCACTCTCGAAGCCTCCACAGGATGAGCCTCTCCATCAGCTTAACACAAAAGGAAGTGAGGCTGATGGGCCGGAAGGATTTCACGTTGGTGTAGTCACCCTTAGCAGGTTTCGGGATGAACACGACTCTGGACATTCTCCAGATTGTGGGAATGTAACCTGTGGTATAACAGTCAACAAGCAATTTAGAGAAAGAATCAGCAAAGTTTTGCAGCTTTAGCGCCTCCTGCAGGATACAGGGGGCGATATTGTCAGGGCCAGACGATTTATACGGTTTAAAAGAATTTGCTGCCAGCTGGAGTAGCTGGGGGGTGGCGCACTGCTGGAAAAGCTTGTGATCACAAGGCCTGTGGTCATCGACCACGTACTCCGGTTCGTCAACCTGCGGAAAGCAGGTGGAGAAAAGAAGATTTAGCGAACCTTCGGCACTGGTAGTGTAGTTACCATCCAGGTGCAGAAGGGAGTTACACTGAGCTAGCGTGTCGTGCCTGAGAGTCCTGACCAGCCGGGCTGTGGGGAGTTGCCCTTCCAGGCCGGCGCAGTAGGCTTTCCAGGTGGTCTTCTTAGCCCTTCGGATAGTACTTTTGTACATCCTCAGAGCAGAGTGGTAGTTCTCCCAGTCCTCTGGAGTATTCGAGCCGTTTGCGAGGCGTTGCAGTCGGCGGGTGTTTTTCTTCATGCGAGTGAGCTCTTGACTCCACCAAGGAGAGTATTTCTTCCTGCAAAACAGCTTAGGGGCGTTAGCGCGTATGGCGGTGTTTAGGATCTCAACGAGGGAGTTGCACCGATGCTCAATGCCAGGGAGATCCTCGCTGGAGTCCGGTAAGTTGGCTTCGGTCAGGAGTTTTAGCAGGTCTCTTCGAAAACCTGTCCAGTCGGCCTTTTTCAAATTAAGGCGGTCCCGGTTCTCATGACGGGCTCCGACGGAGCTGATGCTGTACTGAATGTACGAGTGGTCGGAAAGCGATGGGAGGTCATCCCTAACCAGCCAGCTGTGGACCTGATTGAGGGCGTTGTTGGAGACGAGAGTGAGGTCGATAACCTCACGCCGATTAGAGACAATAAATGTGGGTTTGCTGCTTCTGTTGCAAATGTGTAACGAGGAGGAGTTAATGAAATCAATAAGTAAGTCACCGCGCCTGTTAGTATCGCTACTAGACCAGGCAGTGTTGTGGGCGTTAGCATCGCAGCTAACGATAAGCTTCCGATCCTGGAGATTACAGAAGTCCGCCAGCTCCTGCAGGAGGGGGGGGACGTCTTCCTGGATGTCCAGGTAAGCGGAAACGAAGGTCAAGTCAAAGACTGAGAAAGTACACATGTCTTTAGAGCAAAACATTGGCATACTAGTGGCCGGGAGGTCGTTTTTGACGAGGGCGATAGCCCTGGGGGTGTCGTTCGCGCAGAGGTACAGAACCTGATAGCCTGGCGGCAGGCAGGTCGGCTTCCCCTTGCGGGTATACGGTTCCTGAATAAGGTAGATGTCAACTTCCTTGTTGGCAAAGGTGCCTGAAAGGTTGCTAGATGCTGCAAGGGCGTGGTGCAGGTTGATCTGAATAATGTGCAGGTTAACAGGTTGGTTCGCCGGCGGCGGATTATTTATTTGGTTGCTGGTGGCAGTGTCATCATTGGGCTGGCCGTTAAGGTTCGCCCTCAGCGCCCCGCTCCTAGTTTGGCACGGGGTTGGGAACGGCATTACTCGTTCCCAGAGCTATCCGAGCTCACGGACTCACCTCGGCGCCGATCGCCGGCTGGACGACGCCTGAGCAGCAGGTGGAAGACGATCTTCCACGCTCCGATGTAGGCGGCAAAATCGTCCTTCTTGAGGGCGTCTTCCCACTCCGCGGAGAAACCCATGTACAGGGTCTTGCCGGGAGCGCCTTTTGCCGGAACCTCCTTGAAGGCCCGGATACCGTCCTGAGGTAGGTCGGGGTTTTTACTGAGGAGCCGGGCGCGGATCTCCTCGATGCTTCTCGAGCCGGAGTAGAAGGCTCGGTAGCGCCTGCAGGGCGGCGGTGGTCGGGCACGCTCAACGACCAAAGGCGGGAGGGCGGTCGTGCAGGTGTCCCAGGAGATGGACACCAGGTTAGCCAGCGCGAGCTCGAGCTGGGCTTCGTCCTTGAAGGCGAGGATGACGCTGCCGTTGGCGTTTCGAATCGCCTCGACTTTGATGTCGAGGGCGTCGTTTTCCCAGAGGAAGTCATCAATCATGCCGATCGATGCTTCCATCTGGGCGGTGGTCAGCGTACCGCTAGCCGCGCGCACGCAGATTTTAAATTTCGGCTCCGTCGCCACTTTGGCGTACGTGCCAGCATTGGCCTCCTTTGGCCTCTTGGGGTCCAGCGAGGGGTCGGTACGCTCGTCTGGCTGCTGCCTTTTCCGCTCAGAGCCAGCCGAGGTTTTATCATCGCGCCTGCGACGGTTGACGACCTGGAAGCCGTCATTTTGAGACGCCCCTGTAGCGGGGGTAGAGGTGGACGCACCTGAGCGAGGTGCGGGGGTTTCCGCGGGATTCGCGGCAGAATCAACCTCCATGTTGGAGGGTTGGGGGATTGACGGACCCCCGGCCGCGGGAATTGACGGCTCCCGAGCCGTGTCAGGTGGTTTTGATTTATCCATGCAGAGTAGGCTGAAATGGAAAAACTGAAATGTAGAAAAGAGGGGGGGGGGTAACCGCTCGGGGACTGGATATACCCCCAGCCAGCTCCGTGGAGCTACCCTCTGCCACGGTAAACAGCAGAGAAGCTTTGGGTTGCCGTCTTATCCCAGGATTGCTCCCAGGCGAGGCTCCGGCAGGCCCCCGGTCCACACTCTGCAAGATCAGGGGGCGGGAGGCCGGCTGCGGGCTTGGGACACAGGCGCCAGGTCGAGTTGACAGCCGACGCCCGAGCCCTCCCCCACAAGAGCGGCCCTCGAGAACCCGTGTGGTACCAGTTGCAACTAAGGGCTGTCGATGGGTAGTTGGCGCTTAGCCAGCAGCCAACTACTTAGCAGCCACCTGCCCCGCAAAAAAGCAGCAGGGGGGATCCGTCCCCCACCAGCAGACCAAGACGAGGAAGCTAGCCGCTTCGAGTGATACTACGACTGTATATGCGTGTGTAGAATGTCGCGGAAAAAAAGTCAATTTTTGTGTCGATCTTGACAGGGCGAGAAGGACTCGGAGGCTATAGAGTTACTTTGATAAGATTGCTACAAGCATGCCTAATTCGTTGGGAAAAGGTCATATGTTCTGTCGGATGTTGTCCACTGAAGTTTGTTTAAGGACTCCATAAAGCTCTCATGGACTTAAAACGCTTTGGAAAGAGTATTGTTTACGTTAGTTAGTTTGATTGGAGGTTGATCAATAAATTTCACGCGATTGTTGCATTAGCAGAAGGCCATATTACTAGTGAAGACATTAGAACCAAATAAACTACATGATTTTGGTGGCATTCGATACTAATCTTAGGCTTGAGATAAGATATGCTAAAATGTGCATGCGCCTGCATATGACAACACATCTGTCTTATAGCTTTATATGCAGGCCTCTGTCTTAACCTGTGACAGATGGATGCATATTTATAATTATTAACTTAATTAGTGGCCATAAAATCCAAGTTTTTTGTCCTATTGTCACTATCACGAAATGACATATCGTCAGCTTGACAGTGACGGCTTCCATAAAGAGCCAGTGCAGGCACTTCTACTGATTATAATATGTACTATACATGTACATTGTAACCTCTTCAGATTGCTTTCTGTTGTCTATGTCTTTCTATGGTTTGTCTGTGTAAAATCTGCTGCTGATGGCCATGCACCAATTCGAATAAAAAACCGAAGACTAAGAGGACTAAGTTAATTAAATGCTCTAACGATTAAGCCTTTGCTCACCAGTCACACTTTGGGGACCGAATCGAATCAAAATTGAATCAAAAAGTATAAAAAAATCTTTTGTTCTACCAGTGCTAAGTTGATTATGCATGGACTTCTACCTTAACCTTGGTTATACATATATATTAAGCCTATCTTCTCGTGTTTCAATTAGACATTCTAATTATTTTTTTCTCACCTACAGTACAGCCATTTAGCCTTGAAATAGCTATGTAGATATTAGAATCGCATTATTGCGAGGTAAAAAAACTCGCCACACTTCCTTAGACTGTATAATTAATCTAAGCACCGGGCACCGGCGGTATTGGCATTGGCGCAGGGTCTGCTAGTGAATAGCTGCTTGAAAGAAGTAGTTCCAGGTAGAAAAAAGCGCTATCTGTCGCCGACAGAAATGCAAGACCTTGAAGAGCTAGTGTTTGTGCATAGCTAAGATGAAAATGTAGGCAGTAAACTAATACATTAGTATAGGCGTTTTTTCTCTAAAACATAAAAATTCTCAGAATTTACATTCCGACACCAAGTTGACTACTTTTGTTCCACTGGATAGTAGCATAGGTTGAATCGATTTTTGTACTACTGTATTATGATAAAACTACATTATTGAATCTAATTAGTAAGTAATTTGCAAGTTCATAACAACAACAACAACAACAACAAAATACGCTGTCATGATGGTAAAAGTCAGCGTCACAGGGCGCGCTTCATGGCTTGGGCGCGAACAAAGGCCGCGCCACCGGCAGTGTCCGGGGCGCCGGCGTCAGCCAGCAGACAGTCGACATAACGCCGAGTTCGCGCTTGACCTCGCCGGTAGGGTGCCTGCAGCGTGAGCAGCAGCACCTCCTGCACCGGCTGTGGGCAGTACGACTCGGCGCGGATGAGATGGCCTGCGAGCTGGAGTCGCCGACGGCGCAGTAGATCACTTGGACGTGGCAGGCCAGCGCGGCGATAGAGTGCCGCGTTGGTGACTCGCTCGACGCCGATGTTGAAGGCGGCGCGCAGCAGACCAGCGTGCGCCGCATCGACTTGCTGTTCGAGTGAGTCCGTCAGCGTCCAGGTCTCGGCGTTGTACAGCAGGACGGTCTCGATTACCGCCTGGAACAGCGCCGCCCTCTGGCGGTCCGGTAGGGCCTCGGACTGCAGTACTGCCCTCACAGAACGAAAGGCAGCCCAGGCAAGCCCGCGGCGGCGTCGCAGGTCCTCGCGAGCGTCTGGAACCCGACCGCCGAGGTAGACGAACTGCTGACATCGCGGGAGTTCGGTCGCCTGCCCGTCAGCGCCTCGGCAAAATATTGCAGCCTCGATGTCGTCCGGCACGCAGAGCACAACGGTCTTCTGCGTGTTGACCACCAGGCCGACACTCGCCGCAACGGCAACTAGCCTGTCCAGCTGCCGTTGGGCGCCCTCGACGGTCGAGGACAGCAGGGCGAGGTCGTCGGCGTAGCCAAGCACGCTGAGCCGCTTCTCCGGTTGACGTCGACCCACGCGTCGCTGCAGCAGGAAACCGTCGTCGTCGGTAGGAAGAGCAGTCCGCAGCACCCAGTCAAGCACCAGGACGAACAGGAACGGCGCCAGCGTATCTCCCTGAAGCACTCCGGAGGATGTCTCAAAGGAGTCCGATAGGCCGTCCGGTGTTGTCACAGCAGCTGTCGTATCACGGTACATCGCCATGACGGCGGAGATCAGCTGCTCAGGCACGTTGTACGCGCGGAGCACCATTGGAAGCACGGCTCTGACAACCGAGTCGAATGCCTTCTTGAAATCAATAAAGATTAAAATCAGTATCGACTGACGAATCCGCGCCTCCTCGATGACTCGGCGAAGAGCCAGGATCTGCGCCACTGTGCCGCGATGGGGCCGGAACCCGTTCTGCTCTGGGCGCAGGTACGGATCCAGCACGGACTGCAACCGCGAAAGCAGCATCCGGTTGAACAGCTTCGCTGCACAGGACTGAAGGCAGATGCCTCGATGGTCTTCAAGCCTAGTGGTGCCCAGCTTCTTTGGAACAGCGACGATGTGCGCCGTGGTCCATTCGTTGGGCGCCGCCTCACCGAAGAGCACGCGGTTCATCACTCTGGCGACCTCAGCGGCCACACAGGGGATGCGCATCGCCTCGATGGGCACCTCGTCCGGACCCAGCGCTTTCCCGCCCGGTGACTGCTGGGCGAGCTTGACAACGTCGGCTGCGTTGACTGGGGCTACGCTGAAACTCTCCTCTGCCGGCAGCGGCGTCTCCGGCGGCAGCGTCAGACTGTCTGGCAGCGGGGGTGGCGGCGCGTTGACGATGGCGGCGAAGAACTCGCGCAGCTCGTTCCTACGCTCGTCCGGAGTGTCACCAGCCAGGTTCAGCGGATTTCGCCGCTTTCGTCCCGTCAGAGCGTTGATGGCGGACCAGGCCACGTTCATAAACAATAAACAAGTTCATAAACAATAAGTATTATCGCCCTATTGACTATCGACTTAAATAAATTTTTAATAGGTAGTTAAAGCGCGGGTTAAAGTCTCAATTGTAATTAAAAGAGTAAAAAATCAGTAGTTGACGGGGTCATTTGGGAGTTGAAGTGAGGGGTCAAATGGGAGTTAAAGAGTGGGGTCAAATGAGAGTTAAAGAGTGGGGTCAAATGAGAGTTGAAGAGTGGGGTCAAATGAGAGTTGAAGAGTGGGGTCAAATGGGGGTTAAGGAGATGTGTCAAATGGGAGTTGAAGAGTGGGGTCAAATGGGAGTTAAGGAGATGTGTCAAATGGGAGTTGAAGAGTGGGGTCAAATGGGAGTTAAGGAGATGTGTCAAATGAAAGTTGAAGAGTGGGGTCAAATGGGAGTTAAGGAGATGTGTCAAATGGGAGTTGAAGAGTGGGGTCAAATGGGGGTTAAGGAGATGTGTCAAATGGGAGTTGAAGAGTGGGGTCAAATGGGAGTTAAGGAGATGTGTCAAATGGGAGTTGAAGAGTGGGGTCAAATGGGAGTTAAGGAGATGTGTCAAATGGGAGTTGAAGAGTGGGGTCAAATGGGAGTTAAGGAGATGTGTCAAATGGGAGTTGAAGTGAGGGGTCAAATGGGAGTTGAAGAGTGGGGTCAAATGGGAGTTTAAGTGAGGGGTCAAATGAGAGTTGAAGAGTGGGGTCAAATGGGAGTTTAAATGAGGGGTCAAATGGGAGTTAAGGGGATGTGTCAAATTGGAGTTGAAGTGAGGGGTCAAATGGGAGTTGAAGAGAGTCAAATGAGAGTTAGGGGGGGGGGTCACAGTTAAAGAGGGGTCGAATAAGGAAATTCTTGGGAACTTAATTTGATAAAAATTTAATGGCTCTATAAAAGTTTAGTTGTAACGCAACAATTCATTCAGATAAAAGTAAAACAGAAGTTGATTGCAGTTTAAACCACTGAAATATTTAAAGAATATGGATATGAAATTTAATCCTACCAGATGCTCCAGCACTGCTTTCAGTACTGTATTCCTGTTATATACGCAATTTATACATATAGTGTATGCTGGGCTTGAAGCGAACTTGCACCGTGTAGGCGGGCATTGGGTTGGCTGGCCGCATGAGTTGGACGAGCGCGTGCCACACAGGTCGTGCGAGTGTGCCTGTCTGAGTACACTGGGCCATGGCTTCCCCACCGCTAATCATGTCGTCCAGAGCCTGTCTTTCTCACTATGCTCATCTGCTAGCGATTGCCCTTCGTGTTGCTCTCTCTCTCTCTCTCTCTCTCTCCACTCCCGCTCTTGCACTCTTGGCCTATAAGCTCTGTCTCCCTTCTCTCTCCCCCTCGCCCTGTTTCCCAAACTCACTCCAAGCGTACACGGAAAGTCCTTTCCCAGGGAAGTATATATTTGAAATCGTGTGGGCAATTCCTTCTGATATTGTTGGGCTGGTAGATAGAGGATTAGGAAAATCTCTTAACTATTTAATTTATCTGAGTTTTTATTTAGCTATCTTATCTCTTAGGCGGTATAATGTACACTGGTCGTTCTCTTTAAATACTCGAATACTCGGTTATGTAGCAGTACTGTCAAACCACTTGTATTTGTAAAGAACATTAAGCTCCTTGTCTCAACAATATTCTAAGCGATTATTTAAAGCATGCTAACTAACAGAGTCAGCTCAGTAGGTTAATATTGATTGCGAACCCAACTGGTCATGCTGACCTTTCTTAATTTGGCCCAGTTTCTGTTGCCATCCGCTCTGCAAGCTGGTCTGGAGGGTGAGTTCCTAACGACAGCAATGATAATTTATCTATAAACTTGTTTAATATCGACTTTTTGTTTCAGTTTTTTATTAGCCATTTTTTATTATATTTTTCAAATTCGTTTTACAAGCTAAACCAGTAGAACTAGGCGTATATTGTTTGTTAATATAGGATTAGTAGATATGATTAATTGAAATCTGACTAGCTCCTACGAGTACAGATCAAGTCTAGCATGCCATGTAGTGTTTTTAATAGAAATTTTTTTCACGCCTAACTAGACATTGCTTTCGAATCTATCAATCAGTTTTGCTGAATAATATAAGTGTCATCAAGCAACGCTTTACTCGTATTTAGCGCAAACTTATTTACCTTTTCCAATTAGTGTGCGCTTGAACGTGTTTAAATGCGCGATCGAGGCGCGTCGCCACCGGGGAGACAGGGGGGACATGTCCTCCTCCAGTAAAAGCTTTCGGGGGGACATGCCAATGTTTTGTCCCCCACCCACTTTGTGACCCGTTATGGTAATCAATAATTTTTCTTCAGGCGCCAAAATATAGCGCTATCGGTGCCAAAATAAGTGTCTCTGGCGCCAATATGAGTGTCTTCGGCGCCAAAATAAGTGTCTGTGGCGCCAAAATAAGTGCCTGCGGCGCCAAAATGAGTGCCTGCGGCGCCAAAATGAGTGCCTGCAGCGCCACAATGAGTGCCTGCGGCGCTAAAATAAGTGCCTGCGGCGCTAAAATGAGTGTCTGCGGCGCCAAAACGAGTGCCTGCAGCGCCAAAATGAGCGCCTGCAGCGCCAAAATGAGTGTCCGCGGCGCCAAAATGAGTGCCTGCGGCGCCAAAATGAGTGCCTGCGGCGCCAAAATAAGTGCCTGCGGCGCCAAAATGAGTGTCTGCGGCGCCAAAATGAGTGCCTGCGGCGCCAAAATAAGTGCCTGCGGCGCCAAAATGAGTGCCTGCGGCGCCAAAATGAGTGCCTGCGGCGCCAAAATAAGTGCCTGCGGCGCCAAAATGATTGGTGACAACACGATTCTCAAAATAATGGAAATGTAGGAATTTAGTCATTTACATGTTGAATTCTTGGCTTTGTCCCCCCACAATAAAATCCATGGCGACGCCCCTGGCGCGATTGATATTAATTTTGATGTGCAGGAATAAGTATTCGAAATATCAGTTGAATGTGAAGAGGAATTGTCAATTTCATTCAACTGCCTCTGTCTTTCTGCTTGTTCTGTCCTCTGGCGACACTCTTGAAGTTTTACTGATCCAATCATAGAAATCAAGACGTGTTATTAAATAAATGATGAATCAGGCGTTTTTAGTGTTCTTTTTTTACCGTCTATTTTTGTGCAATCAGCGATTTGCTATTTTTTACTCAAGCTGCGAGCTATTTGTGTCGTGCTTTATGAATAATGTTTCAAAAATTCAATTAAAGAAAGTTTCTAATATCGAAAATTTTTGTTCAAAACCCATTTCAGAGCAGAGCTTGGAGACGCAAAAGAAGGTGCTTACCAGATGGATTAATTATCAATTGACGAAGGTGAGACGATAAACAGTTTTGAAACTTCTGAAGTGTGAAGGCGCTTTGCTTACGAATTAAACAGTTATTTAGTTAGTTATTTAGTTAGTTATTTAGTTACTTAGTTAGTTAGTTAGCTAGCTAGCTAGTTAGTTAGTTAGTTAGTTAGTTAGCTAGCTAGCTAGTTAGTTAGTTAGTTAGCTAGCTAGCTAGTTAGTTAGTTAGTTAGTTGGTTAGTTAATTAGTTAGTTAGTTATTTAGTTAGTTATTTAGTTACTTAGTTAGTTAGCTAGCTAGCTAGTTAGTTAGTTAGCTAGTTAGTTAGTTAGTTAGCTAGTTAGTTAGTTAGTTAGTTAGTTAGTTAGCCAGTTAGTTAGTTAGTTAGTTAGCTAGTTAGTTAGTTAGTTAGTTAGTTAGCCAGTTAGTTAGTTAGTTAGTTAGTTAGTCAGTTAGTTAGTTAGTTTGTCAGTTAGTTAGTTAGTCCGTTAGTTAGTCAGTTAGTTATTTAGTTAGTTAGTTAGTTAGTTAGTTAGCTAGCTAGCTAGTTAGTTAGTTAGTTAGTTAGCTAGCTAGCTAGTTAGTTAGTTAGTTAGTTGGTTAGTTAATTAGTTAGTTAGTTATTTAGTTAGTTATTTAGTTACTTAGTTAGTTAGCTAGCTAGCTAGTTAGTTAGTTAGTTAGTTAGCTAGCTAGCTAGTTAGTTAGTTAGTTAGTTGGTTAGTTAATTAGTTAGTTAGTTATTTAGTTAGTTATTTAGTTACTTAGTTAGTTAGTTAGCTAGCTAGCTAGTTAGTTAGTTAGTTAGTTAGCTAGCTAGCTAGTTAGTTAGTTAGTTAGCTAGCTAGCTAGTTAGTTAGTTAGTTAGTTGGTTAGTTAATTAGTTAGTTAGTTATTTAGTTAGTTATTTAGTTACTTAGTTAGTTAGCTAGCTAGCTAGTTAGTTAGTTAGCTAGTTAGTTAGTTAGTTAGCTAGTTAGTTAGTTAGTTAGTTAGTTAGTTAGCCAGTTAGTTAGTTAGTTAGTTAGCTAGTTAGTTAGTTAGTTAGCTAGTTAGTCAGTTAGTTAGTTAGTTAGCCAGTTAGTTAGTTAGTTAGTTAGTTAGTCAGTTAGTTAGTTAGTTTGTCAGTTAGTTAGTTAGTCCGTTAGTTAGTCAGTTAGTTATTTATTTAGTTAGTTAGTTAGTTAGTTAGCTAGCTAGCTAGTTAGTTAGTTAGTTAGCTAGCTAGCTAGCTAGTTAGTTAGTTAGTTGGTTAGTTAATTAGTTAGTTAGTTATTTAGTTAGTTATTTAGTTACTTAGTTAGTTAGCTAGCTAGCTAGTTAGTTAGTTAGTTAGTTAGCTAGCTAGCTAGTTAGTTAGTTAGTTAGTTGGTTAGTTAATTAGTTAGTTAGTTATTTAGTTAGTTATTTAGTTACTTAGTTAGTTAGCTAGCTAGCTAGTTAGTTAGCTAGCTAGTTAGTTAGTTAGTTAGCTAGTTAGTTAGTTAGTTAGTTAGTTAGTTAGCCAGTTAGTTAGTTAGTTAGTTAGCTAGTTAGTTAGTTAGTTAGCTAGTTAGTTAGTTAGTTAGTTAGTTAGTTAGCCAGTTAGTTAGTTAGTTAGTTAGTTAGTCAGTTAGTTAGTTAGTTTGTCAGTTAGTTAGTTAGTCCGTTAGTTAGTCAGTTAGTTATTTAGTTAGTTAGTTAGTTAGTTAGTTAGCTAGCTAGCTAGTTAGTTAGTTAGTTAGTTAGCTAGCTAGCTAGTTAGTTAGTTAGTTAGTTGGTTAGTTAATTAGTTAGTTAGTTATTTAGTTAGTTATTTAGTTACTTAGTTAGTTAGTTAGCTAGCTAGCTAGTTAGTTAGTTAGTTAGTTAGCTAGCTAGCTAGTTAGTTAGTTAGTTAGTTGGTTAGTTAATTAGTTAGTTAGTTATTTAGTTAGTTATTTAGTTACTTAGTTAGTTAGCTAGCTAGCTAGCTAGTTAGTTAGTTAGTTAGCTAGTTAGTTAGTTAGTTAGTTAGTTAGCCAGTTAGTTAGTTAGTTAGTTAGCTAGTTGGTTAGTTAGTTAGCTAGTTAGTTAGTTAGTTAGTTAGTTAGTTAGCCAGTTAGTTAGTTAGTTAGTTAGTTAGTCAGTTAGTTAGTTAGTTTGTCAGTTAGTTAGTTAGTCCGTTAGTTAGTCAGTTAGTTATTTAGTTAGTTAGTTAGTTAGTTAGCTAGCTAGCTAGTTAGTTAGTTAGTTAGTTAGCTAGCTAGCTAGTTAGTTAGTTAGTTAGTTGGTTAGTTAATTAGTTAGTTAGTTATTTAGTTAGTTATTTAGTTACTTAGTTAGTTAGCTAGCTAGTTAGTTAGTTAGCTAGTTAGTTAGTTAGTTAGCTAGTTAGTTAGTTAGTTAGTTAGTTAGTTAGCCAGTTAGTTAGTTAGTTAGTTAGCTAGTTAGTTAGTTAGTTAGCTAGTTAGTTAGTTAGTTAGTTAGTTAGTTAGTTAGCCAGTTAGTTAGTTAGTTAGTTAGTTAGTCAGTTAGTTAGTTAGTTTGTCAGTTAGTTAGTTAGTCCGTTAGTTAGTCAGTTAGTTAGTTAGTTAGTTAGTTAGTTAGTTAGTTAGTTAGTCAGTTAGTTAGTTAGTCAGTTAGTTAGTTAGTTAGTTAGTTAGTTAGTTAGTTAGTTAGTTAGTTAGTCAGTTAGTTAGTTAGTCAGTTAGTTAGTTAGTTAGTTAGTTAGTTACTCAGTTACTCAGTTAGTCAGTTGGTGAGTCAGTTATTCTCATTTCACTCACTGATGCAATTGCAGGGATTTGAAGACCCAGACAGCCGACTCCAAGTGGCGGACCTGTACACCGACCTCAGAGACGGCACAAAATTATTCTGTTTAGTTTGCTACCTGACCGCTAATCCCGTACCGGAAGCTGGTCGGGTAGCTTCATCAACCGAATCAGATGCTCGCCGCCTAATCGAGCGCAGCAAACAGCTGGTGCAGGATAATTTCCGAGTCGATCTGAGTAGGCTGGACACTGACCAGGTGGTGCAGGGCAGGCCGAAGGCTACTTTAGGCCTGGTGTGGACTGTGCTGCAAGCTTGGTACAGCGACGACTCTGAGAGCTCCCTATTGGAGTGGTGCCAAGAGCGCTGCAGAGGCTACGCTGGGGTGCACATCGCCAACCTGACTGTCAGCTGGAAGGACGGACTCGGATTTCTTGCCATCCTGCACTCGGCACGGTCCCATCTGCTTGCATTCAATGAGCGATTGAAGAAGCCGCCTGCGGATAACTTGGCATTGGCTTTTCATTTGGCTAAAACTGAGTTCGGCGTGCCCACTCTGCTGGATGTTGATGGTGAGTGTGCCAACAATCTTAGGATTGTAGGATTACACTTGAACATAAAAGTTGATCGATCGCACGGAGCTTGACCTTGACCGCTTGACCTTAAATATCCTCCAATGAATAGTTGCTAGGCTGTTTATCTCGAAGATCTAAGCTCAAGTGAAACTTAAATAACCCAAAACTCCTTCTATTCTTGGCAAAAATGACCTTAATTACGCTCGTAACCCCAAACTGTTTCTATTCTGGACTGAATTTGACCTTAATAAACCCAAAACTGTTTCTATTTTTGACCGAATTTGACCTTAAATAACCCCTAAAATGTTTGAGAGAGTCCAAAACTCCTTTATTCTACGGATTTATAATTTCAATTGACCTTAAATGAGCCCAAAAAAGTTCATAGAAGATTTTTAGACTCCATTTAATTAACGTACAATGTGCTCCAAAATCTGTGGAAAATGATCCAAAAAATTTTAATAAATCTTAAGTATCGTTTCCCTAATCCTTTTTTCCCGCCAGATCTCCTGCTGTCGCCAACGCCTGACAAAAAGTCAGTGTCAGTCTACCTGTTGCTGATGCGCGAGAATGTCTTCGCCAGCGAGAACCAGTCCCCGCCGGAGTCGCCCCTGTCGGCCGAAACTGCCGGCACCGCCGCTGCTGCCGCTGCTGAGGACCACCTGGAAAAACCAGCTGAAGAGACTCGCAAGTCAATGGTAAGTCTTGTACTTTTATTTGCTGATTGTCTGCTTATCTGTCTGTCTGTCTGTCTGTCTGTCTGTCTGTCTGTCTGTCTGTCTGTCTGTCTGTCTGTCTGTGTCTGTCTGTCTGTCTGTGTCTGTCTGTCTGTCTGTCTGTCTGTCAGTCTGTCTGTCTGTCTGTCTGTCTGTGTCTGTCTGTCTGTCTGTGTCTGTCTGTCTGTCTCTGTCTGTCTGTCTGTCTGTCAGTCTGTCTGTCTGTCTGTCTGTCTGTCTGTCTGTCTGTCTGTCTGTCTGTGTCTGTCTGTCTGTCTGTCTGTCTGTCTGTCTTAGTGTCTGTCTGTCTGTCTGTCTGTCTGTCTGTCTGTCTGTCTGTCTGTCTGTCTGTCTGTCTGTCTGTCTGTCTGTCTGTCTGTCTGTCTGTGTCTGTCTGTCTGTCTGTCTCTGTCTGTCTGTCTCTGTCTGTCTGTCTGTCTGTCTGTCTGTCTTTCTGCCTGTCTGTCTGTCTGTCTGTCTGTCTGTCTGTCTGTCTGTCTGTCTGTCTGTCTGTCTGCCTGTCTGTCTGTCTGTCTGTCTTTGTCTGTCTGTCTGTCTGTCTGTCTGTCTGTCTCTGTCTTTTTCTGTGTCTGTCTCTGTCTGCCTGTATTTATATGAATATGCCAGATTTAAATATATGCATATTGTACCTGTATGCAATAATTAAAACTCACATTGTTTTCATTCTTATGTCTGTTTCTCGCTATCTACGAGTACCTGTGATAACAAAAAACTTGTTTCTTTGCCCCCACTTCCTGTTATGCATATTTTGTGTTGTTGGAAGTGGTCTCAGCGACTTATTGGATTAGAATAACTCTTTATTTTAGCCGTAATTAAATTGGGAAAAGCTTTTTAATTGTTTAAATCTAGGCTTGAAGGACAACACGCTGAATAGTCAGATCTTTGAGCTGTGCTCTGGAAAAAATAGTTATTTACGTTTTCCTTTTCCTGTTTGCTTTCTGTCAACTGGGGCTTGTTTTTCTCTGTTAGCCTTATTATAGCGCTTGTCCATTTACTAGTATAGGAACTGGACTCTTCAATTAAATAGCGTCATGAGAACCTTGTAGAATTTCTGTTCTCTCGAATGTGTCGAGCGTGTCAAGAAGTGCAGGCCTGCACTTTCCTCGCATAGTCTCTGCAGTTCTTGTTTGATTAAAAAGACGTGCCCGTCTGATAGTGTCCATTTTACTAATTCTGGCTAGCATTCTGAAGCATGACTTGAGTGCTTGTTAGACTGTACTTCCACAATTTACCAGATTGTACATCATCATTCTTTCTAATGCTATCTATTGCAATAATAAGTGTTCTAAGGATTGCGATTGGTTCAAACGTGATTTATTACGTATGTTATAAGGTGACACTTGTGAACGCTTGTGAAGTAAGAGCTTGGTGGAGCCCCTGAGCGGTAGCGGTCGATGCCAGTTCTCGGAATACATGCACTTATGTATTGCTATGATATTTGTTCTTTTCCTCTGTCCTCATTTCTTTCTATCCTCTTTGTCTTTTCTTTTTTTGTCCTTCTTATCTCCGCTCTCTTCCCCCTTTTTGCTCTCCTCCTCCCTAGATCCGCTCTCCACCTACTTATCTCCGCTTTCTCCCTCCCTCTCCCGCTCTCTCCCTCTCCGCTCTCTCCCTCTCCCGCTCTCTCCCTCTTCGCTCTCTCCCTCTCCGCTCTCTCCCTCTCCGCTCTCTCCCTCTCCCGCTCTCTCCCTCTTCGCTCTCTCCCTCTCCCCTCTCTCCCTCTCCCGCTCTCTCCCTCTCCGCTCTCTTTCCCGCTCTCTCCCTCTCCGCTCTCTCCCTCTCCGCTCTCTTCCTCTTCGCTCTCTCCCTCTCCGCTCTCTCCCTCTCCGCTCTCTTTCCCGCTCTCTCCCTCTCCGCTTTCTTCCTCTCCGCTCTCTTCCTCTTCGCTCTCTCGCTCTTCGCTCTCTCCCTCTCCGCTCTCTCCCTCTCCGCTCTCTTCCTCTCCGCTCTCTTCCTCTCCGCTCTCTTCCTCTCCGCTCTCTCCATCTCCGCTCTCTCCCTCTCCGCTCTCTTTCCCGCTCTCTCCCTCTCCGCTCTCTTTCCCGCTTTCTCCCTCTCCCGCTCTCTCCCTCTCCCGCTCTCTCCCTCTCCCGCTCTCTCCCTCTCCGCTCTCTCCCTCTCGGCTCTCTTCCTCTTCGCTCTCTCCCTCTCCGCTCTCTCCCTCTCCGCTCTCTTTTCCGCTCTCTCCGTCTCCCGCTCTCTCCCTCTCTTCCGTGTCTTCCTCCCTCGTCTTCTCTCTCTTCTCCACCCTCTCCCTCTTTGTCCTCAGCTATCCCCTTTCTCTCCCCGTCACCTAACTCGTATGTGAATTTACTTTAAAAACTCGGATCCCTTATCCATTTTTAGCTTCATAATATAAATATTCGCCTAAATTTTGAAAATCGTCGAAAGTGTAAAAAAACCTTCTTGCCCGTTTTTTCATAAAGTTACGAAGCGAAGAAAAATTGCTGTAGATTTTTCTGGCCAAAGCTTCCTGCCTTAGCTAAAGAGAAAATTTTAGTTCTTGTTTGCTCTTCCTGTTTGCTTGAACAACATGTTAGTTTAAGTTAGTTGGGGCCTGCCTGTACTGGTAACTACTCACTTTCATCTTCTGCGTACTCTTCCTTCGTTGGAGTCTCTTCTTTTTTCATGTTGTCGCTCAGCACTTCATAAATTATGCTAATGTGTGTGCGAATGCGTGTGGAAACGAGTTTAAGAATTCTCTCTCTCTCTCTCTCTCTCTCTCTCTCTCTCTCTCTCTCTGAAGAAAATTTGATTGTTAGCTAGTCAGGCGCAACACACACGCACACACACACTATCTCTCTCTCTCTCTCTCTCTCTCTCTCTCTCTCTCTCTCTCTCTCTCTCTCTCTCTCTCTCTCTCTCTCTCGCGTCTGCTGTCTGAATTCATTATCGCCTTTCTTAGCAACACTCATCATATTTTGGGTTTTTTGTAGAAAAAACACCTATTTTGCTTTACTAAAATGACAAGAACCTCCTACATGTAGGTTTGTCTTATATTAGTTATAAGACTTGAATAAGACATAAGTATATATTGAATATTTTCAACAGCAACTATCGACAGAACTAGAGAAATCTACGTTGTGTGTATGCAATAATACGCTTCTGTTTTCATGCAACGATGAGGCTATGATGGCGGTCATAAATCATAAAGGTTGTTTCGGCTTGCGTTGTTCTAGCCTATTATAGACTGACAAATTAACTATATTGGCCATATGCATGCATGCGCTGCTAAACTAGAGATATAATGAATGGCGGCGGGGAAGGTTACACATGTATTATTCAATGATAGCAAGCCTTTGGGCTCGTATGTCTACGATTATTACTAATGTGTTTTCGGCTTTTATCCTTTCCAGTTGTATGTCGATTTATTTATGGAGATTATAAAAAAAATTGTGATATTAGCTATGCTTTATAATAATAAGATATATGAGTAAAAAGTTTCGGTGCATTGTTAAGCAGTAGTTCCAGGCTAATCTGTGCTAAATAAATTTTATGCATTAGTCGCTATTCGTCAACTAGTTGTTTTTGAATTTCAAAGAAAAAATCCGGAATTTGAATCGTCAGCTTCTAAATTAGCGCCACCGACCACTTGATGATGCGTTGACGGCTGTTTGGCTGCCTGTTGCAGCATCAGCCGTGTGCTAGCCTGCCTTGATAGACACCTGTAGCCGAACGAGTCATTAACCATGCCTAGATTGACTCGTTTACGGAATCGAACGCTACACACAGCCAGAGTGATTGTAGCCGTTGCCAATGACAACAATAGAGCAGCTGTACCGCTAGTTAGTGTCCAAAACAATGGTGAACTCATGCAGACACTGTGCTCAGTGGCTTTAAATCTCATAGTTGCCAAGGTATTCTCGTCTGTTTTCTTGTTAACCGCCTCGGTCTCTGTCGACGGTACACCGTTGCTATTGTCCGCAGTTAGGCAGCCGCTACTGTTGCCATATTTGCTAGTTGGTCGAAGTTGTCGTTTGCACAGAATGCTGCTCACTCCGAATAGGCAGCTACCTGCGGCACCACCCGGTTCGGTCCAGTATAGCACAGTTTGTAAAGCGTCTCTTTGACTGGTGCCGCTTTTACCTGTATGGTTGCATAATTAATGAGGATTAATTTGTGTTGTGCATGTTGGCATATTGAATCGAATTTTTTTAACAAAGCTGACATTTGGGAAGGGTCTTCAACTGTGTAGGATAAGCTAATAAACAAAATTATAGTTCAGGTTAGACGAGGGGGCGTAGTCTTAGTGGTCCAGCTTGGCGCTCTAATGTGCCAGCGGTCCAGGCTCGATTCCAAGTGCAGTCAAATTAATTTGGGGCTAAATTGAAATCCCGGCTTGGCTCTGCTCGTGCAATCAGCGCCCAGCTTGAGGGCCAACCCCCAAGGCACAGTGAAGTGTACATGCCTAACGATAAATAAAGTTAGGGCCGCTGTACACTCCTGTGTGAGTGTGTGCCTGTGCGTATGACTTCGTACGTATCCGCGCGCTTGTGTGCCTGCTCAGGGGAGTCGGCGGAATGGGCCGTAATGCCTCTCGCCGGTTGTGTGACAATGTCGCTTAAAGTGCGCCAGGGTGTACACGCAGCAGGCCTGCCACTAATAAAAAATATTGGGTTAGACGAAGTGAAGAAGACAAGAACAGTAGAGCGTGGAGGATAGCGAGCACAAAGAATGGGCGAGCGAGCCCCCCCCCCTCGTATAACTGTCTACTCGTATTTCGTAGATTGATCGAGATTAGTGCTTGACTTGCGATTTGAAAGTTCAGAAATTGATGAAAAGCAGAAAATGTCATCTTATTTAATATGCTTTGTGCCTGCATGTGCCAAATCGAATGTTTGTATAGTGTTTCTTTGTATCAATCAATTAATCTATCAATCAAATGGGAACTA
The DNA here is from genome assembly GCA_002269645.1 of Macrostomum lignano. Taxonomy (NCBI): domain Eukaryota; kingdom Metazoa; phylum Platyhelminthes; family Macrostomidae; genus Macrostomum; species Macrostomum lignano. The sequence continues at coordinate 280,001 of NIVC01001022.1, forward strand.
CAAACGTTCTTCATTTGGTTATGCCAGCTTTCAAAAGCTTTTCAAAGATTGATTCTGTCGGTCTAAGTTATAAAACTATATAGTTAGCTAAGTTCCACTTTTCTACACAACTGAGAGGGGGTAGGTGGGTTCAGAATAAGCAAGTTTCACTCGCTGACCCATTGATCAATCGAGGTTTAATTTCGTTATGAAACTCTCTTGGGGGTTGGGGCTGTGGCTGGATGGAGTTTGCTTTAGTTTGAGTGCTGGATGCTCTCTTTTTATTCACATTTCGTTTGCATATAGGAGTATATAGTTGCATATAAAACGTGGCTTGTATGCACAGTACTTACTAGAGGCACTAGCTACAGTGTGTCCTTTCAAACGGGACTATTAATTAATTAGAAATTTTCCGTCTTCGGGTGCTAGTAGCTGGGGCGTAGTTTCAATGTTCATGTATGTACTTAGCTGTCTGCGCAGTTAATTAATAAGGCCTGCTTTAATTACGCCTAAAATTCAGTTCATTATGCGAGCTAGCATAAATTAATTCCTAATTTGTATAGCTTCGTACCGCTTACGTAAAGTAAAGGTTTTGGACCCCAAAATCAATTTTCAATCCCCTCAAGCTGATTAGACTACGTTTCTTTTAATAGGCGCTGAATATTACTAGAAGTAGCCAAAAAAGCCTGTTAAAACGTTATTTACCGCTTTGCCGACGCAATGGAAAGCACAACACTTCGCCGCGTTCGATCTCCGGATAGTCGGTTGTCATTTCAATCTTGCTGCCCAAATAGAATGATATATTATAGGGCAGTTGTTTCCAAACATAGCGTACTTCGGTTGCGTCAACAGGCATTAAGCTTTGACTGCGACAAAACTCATCTGAAGCTTTCTGCGAATTGGCTGGTTGATTTTGAAACAGTCGGAATTGAGTATTTGGTAGAGCCGGATTTAGCAACCCTACAAATGAACTATCAGCTAATGCAATAGTTGGAATGTTGGTTAACAACAGTGCTTGGAGAATTGTAAATATGGTCTTCATACTGAATTACCTTTTTTAGCGGGTTACCAATAGATTCTACGACTGAAGGAACGCGATTTTTATAGTTTTATTGTCGCTTGTAAAGTTGAAATTTGATCTGAATTCGACCATGATGTTTAGCATTTTATTTTACCCTATAGACTTGGTCATATCAGCAAATGCTTAAATTTGTCTTCCTGTACCTAGGAGATCTGCTCTATACAGTGCAGCAACAAAATTGTAAGACAGGAAATTAGATGTTTTATATATCGCCCAAGAAAGTGTTAGTGCAACATTCACGCGTTCCTGTGTGTATAGGTGAAAAGCTAGCTCGGTGTTAAGTTTCTCTAGTTTTATTTTTTTGGAATTTTTGTGGTTATATGCTTACACTAATTTTAAACATTACCTCTGTGTTACCTCTACAGTTAGTCCTTTTGTACGGCGCACAATCAGGGGGGCCGTAGCCCAGCGGTAGCGCAGCTGCTCTGGTGTGCCGCGACCCAGCTCGATTCCAAGTGCAGCCACATTAATTTTGGGCTGGATTGGAATCTCGGCTTGGCTCGCTTGTGCAATTAACGGCCTTGAGAGCCAACCCCCCAAGGCGCAGTGAAGTGTACATGCCTAACAATTGATAAAGTTAGGGCCGCTGTACACTCCTGTGTGAGTGTGTGCCTGCGTAACGTATCCGCGCGCTTGTATGCCTGCTCAGGGGAGTCGGCGGAATGGGCAGTAATGCCTCTCGCCGGTTGTGTGCCTATGTCGCTTAAAGTGCGCCAGGGTGCACACAACCCCCCTGCCTCTAATAAAAAAACGGCGCACAATCCTCTATAGTCCCTTCGTAGGTTGTGCAACCCCTGTAGTTTTTTTGTAGTGTGTACAACACCATACAATCCTTTCACAGGATATACAACACCATACAATCAATTTGTAGGATATACAACACCATACAATCCATTCGTAGCATGTACAACACCATACAATCCTTTCACAGGATATACAGCACGATACAATCCATTCGTACCATGTACAACACCATACAATCCATTCATAGCATGTACAACACCATACAATCCATTCGTAGCGTAACATGTACAACACCATACAATCCTTTCGTAGGATATAAAACGCCATACAATCCATTCGTAGCTTAGCATGTACAACACCATACAATCCTTTCGTAGTATGTGCAACACCATACAATCCTTTTGTAGGATGTACAACATCATGCAACCCTTTCGTAGGATGTGCAACACCATACAATCCATTCGTAGGATGTACAACACCATACAATCCTTTCATAGGATGTGCAACACCATACAATCCATTCGTAGGATGTGCAACACCATACAATCCTTTCACAGGATATACAACACCATACAATCCATTCGTAGGATGTGCAACACCATACAATCCTTTCATAGGATGTGCAACACCATACAATCCTTTCATAGGATGTGCAACACCATACAATCCATTCGTAGGATGTGCAACACCATACAATCCTTTCATAGGATGTGCAACACCATACAATCCATTCGCAGGGTGTGCAACACCATACAATCCATTCGCAGGATGTACAACACCATACAATCCATTCGTAGGATGTGCAACACCATACAATCCTTTCATAGGATGTGCAACACCATACAATCCATTCGCAGGGTGTGCAACACCATACAATCCATTCGTAGGATGTGCAACACCATACAATCCATTCGCAGGGTGTGCAACACCATACAACCCATTCGCAGGGTGTGCAACACCATACAATCCATTCGTAGGATGTGCAACACCATACAATCCATTCGTAGGATGTGCAACACCATACAATCCTTTCATAGGATGTGCAACACCATACAATCCATTCGCAGGGTGTGCAACACCATACAACCCATTTGCAGGGTGTGCAACACCATACAATCCATTCGCAGGGTGTGCAACACCATACAACCATTCGCAGGGTGTGCAACACCATACAATCCATTCGTAGGATGTGCAACACCATACAATCCATTCGTAGGATGTGCAACACCATACAATCCATTTGCAGGATGTGCAACACCGTAAAATATTTTCGTAGGATTTGCTGTCCCACAGGTCTTTCAATACACTTTGGTGTACTCAGCAGCAGGGTAGCTTAATCTCTTCTGTATCATCTCTGTCTTCTTATCTGTAGTCTTTGATTTTCAATATTCGTCTGCTTAATACATATTCACGCATACTAATATGTCTTTTTTTCTTTTTTATAAACAGCAACAGCAACAGCAACAATTGCCACTATTGCGCGACTATCAACACTCGCTGGAGCGTTGCCTCGAATGGCTATTCGACGCCGAAGATCTTGTCGCCTCGGCTGCCGACGAGCAAGACGACGACAACGACGACGTTGTTGACAATGACGAACTAAACTCGAATCGGCAGCAGCCCGCTGATAAGGTAGCGGAGCCCGTGTCCGAATCCGAGTTGAGCACAGTTCGCGAAGCTCGCCGGCAGTATCGCGATCACGAAGCAATTGCCGATCAGCTGACTGAGAATCAGGAGGACGTCAGGTGCGTCTTGGAACTGGCTGATGCACTGCTCACCTCCGGAGAGCTGAGCGGTCCGGCTAGGAAAGAGATTCAGTCGCAGGTGCAGCTGCTTCAGACCCGATGGGACGCGCTCAGACAAGCCGCTGTTGCTAAAGAGGCTCGACTAAGAAAGCGTCTGGCCGCGCTTCAAGAGCGAGATATTCGACGGCTGAGCGGATTTCTGCACTGGGCTGAGGGCCGCATCGAGCAGGAGACGGTGGGCGGCGTCGGTCCATTTGTAGAAGACATCAAGCGGCAGTTAAGATCGCATCGCGAGTTTCAAGACTACTTGGAGATACAGGAAGCTCTGGTAGCGTCAGTGCAGGACGCTCTGGTATTGGACGCCGATGCTAATGGCGAGAGTGGAACGGAAACCCGAATCGAAGGCCTAGCTGCTAGATGGACAGACACCATGGCTTATAATTCTGAGCGATTCTCAGATCTGCAATCGGCCTTGCTGGCTTGGAGACAATTTGAAGAGGATGAAAGCTTGCTTAGAGATGTGGTGAGTTGTCATGTTTTTGTAGTAAAGGAATTAGGATTATTTTAATTTCTATTGTCTGATATTCTGCCAAAAAGGATGCAATTTTAAAGCAGGAAATTCTCCATCGATAGCATAGTCGGCATAGTGGACAATTTATGTACTAGCTAAATGTTCTCAGTTTTGATCTTGTTTCTTTAGTTGTAGTTATATTATATTAAAGAGACAGTCGAACCATAGAAAATGTTAAGGAGGCTGGTTTTCGCCGAAAAAATACGCTACGGTGATAGGAAGTTTTCGTTTTTTCAGCACAAAAATTGTTATTGCTTTCCATAGGAGGCAGACTCAATGTTCATCTTCTGATATGTTGTACCTTTCCTATAGCTCCATGAATATTTATAAAGTTTTTTCGTTAAAAAATTTAGGATTCTATGTTAATTTTTTACTCTACGTGCATTCCCTGCACCTAAAAATCTTTAAAATGCATGGCACAGTTCGACTATTTGGTTTTATGAATCTATTTTATCATCTTTGTTACACACATTGTTACACAATCAGCTAAGAATGACAAAATAGATTCATAAAACCAATGAGTCGAGCCATGCCATTTTAATGGTGTATAGGCGCAGGACATGTGCAATTGTATGTAGAATATAAAATAACATAGAATCCTAATTTTCTGAACGATAAACTTTATGAATATCAATAAAGCTATGTGACAGGCACAACATATCTCCGTAGTGTATTTTTTTCGGTGACAACCAGCCTCATAAACATTTTCTAAGAAGCATAGTTTCCCGTGCTAATTGAGCAGTCTTTGTATTATTAATCGTTGATCACGGCGTCGCAATAAAAACCAAGAACACAGTGCTGCCCAAACAACAAAACAAACAATGCCTGTCTTAGCGCCAGTAGATTTGGTTGCTCATCTGAATACTTGCTAACTAACTAGTGACAGGTAATAACATAAATTAACAACCCTTCCCCGTCGCAGGTGTTCTCATCGGACACCCAGGAAGCGAAGGTGAAATCACTATCTAGCTGCGTGCGCAAGCTGGAGACCACAGCCGAAGAAGTGACGTCAGCCTGTCACGACAATCCGAAATGTGCGGAAGCGCTGCGTCAAAAATTAGCCAAATGGAAGGCTGGCGATTTTGGCGATTTAAAACCGGCGATGCCGATTTCGGCTGGTGGAGGCGGCAGCGGCGGCGACTCTGCTGGCGAGGACCTTGGGGATAGCGTAGTGGACGATTTGAACTATAAGGTTGGTTGGAAAAGAATATATGTTTTTTGGTGATAATCTTCAAGCACTGTTATCGAAGTTGATATCAATGGCTTCAAGATTTTGTATGGTAACTGTACGGTGCTTTTTAGCCTGGCTATCCAATAAATTCATTGATTTGTTAGAAAGCATGAAATAGTCTATGGTACTCGCACTGGGGAGCCCTAAAACCAACTCTCCTCACTCTCAAAGTGTAGCTCTGACAAAACTGTCTATGGTAAACTATCGAAGCTTTAAGGGCATTCAATTGAAGACACGGCCAATCTTATTCAACCCATGCTTCGACGATTGTCTATGGCCGAAACCATGTATGAGGAGAGCAGTTGCATGATTTCAGGCTTTAATTTGGGTATTTTGCGACGCATGAGTGCTCAATCAGATTATGCTCAATTTGCGGGACAGGTAGCGCAGGCAACTGGGTGATGACATCCACGCCTGACTCCGCAATTCTTTGCAGTTAACTATGGAACGCCAATCCTGTAGTTTGATTTCGTCTGGTGGCCATAGGCCATTGACGAGAAACATAAGGCTATCTCAGCCTTAGCGTCTATGGGCTCGTGACTGGCTATGGTTGTCACAGCTAGGTAGTCTATCGGCCAAACCCCGGCTCCTATAACAATGCAATATTGTCTTTCTCAACCAAACAGGTTCGCAGTCTGCTAGACTGGTTCGATCGCATTGAATCAATGCTAGAATTGACATCGCTAACACACAGCGCTCGTAGCAGCCTAATGGAAGCCAGCCGGCGTAGCCTTCATCAGCAGCAGTCTCAGCAGGACTCAGCATCCGCTGCAGCTAGCGGCGATGCTGCCGAGAAACTATCAGCCGATCAGCATCGCCTACTCCTAGACGATATTCGCGACGAATTAAACACCTGGGAGCCTCGTCTGGTTGCTGTCAGGCAGCTGGGCGATTCCTGCATTTCGCAGGGTCGCGTGCCAGCCGAAAGCGCTTTGGAAATTCAGGAACTACTAGAAGAGATTGAGCAGCGTTGGACAGAGCTGAGCGCTGTGTGGCAGGACTGTCAGCGGCGGGCCGCGGTGGCCGATCGAGTCAGAGGATTCTACGAATGCCTGACCCAGCTGAGGCTGGCGTTGAACCGTCAGCGGGACTTCCTGCAGAGCGCGGCCGGGCAGAGAGGCGGTCAGCTGGCGCCGCTGGCCGAGGCGGCTGCAGAGAGGCTGGCAGAGATGAAGGTCAGTCAGTTTCAGGCAGCTGTTGTATTTTTGGTGTACCAAGTCAAAGACTTGGTTTAGCCGTAGATCGATAAAAGTCCATCTAAGAGATGGGGGGATTAGTCAGAGCTCAGACTCACGACTGAAAGGTCAGGGGTTCGATTCCCGATCCCACTTGGAACAATTTGTGTCCTTGAGCAAGACACTTAACTCAGCATTGCTTCAGTTAACTCAGCTGTAAAATGGGTGCCAGCATTAGCTGGGGTAATTGAAGGTGTGTGTGGCAACCCCCCAGTCCTTGCACTGAGATGTCAGTTGCACATCACTAATAACTATTATATTATTAATATCAATTTCAGGAACTGGATCCTCAGCATCGAGACTTGGCCACTCGCCTATCTGAACTGCAGTGCAGCTTAGGCTCCAGTGCATCCTCAGCTACTAGCGAGGCTACTACTACTACTACTACTACTAACAACAACGGCGCTAGTAGTAACGTTGGCGAGCAAGCCTCGAGAACTCAGCAGCTAGTAGAGCGAGACTATGCCGAGTTCAGCGCCGATTGGCTGGCCACCTTCGACGCGCTGGCCGAGCTGCACAAGCGGGCCAGCCGGGAACAGCGCGACCCCCTGTGGCGCCTGATCGGCGAGACCGAGGCCTGGTGCGACGAAGTTGCTCAGCTGCTTCGCCGGCCAATCGCCGTCGCCTCAGACGAGGACAATGACGGCGACGAAGAAGGCGGCGGCCTGACGGAGCGGCACCGACATTTGACTAGCCTGGTGGCTTTGCTGCAACGGCGAGGCGGCGAGAGCCTCACACGGCTGGAAGGTCTGGCAGCGGACCCCAGCCAGCCGGACAGGCAGACAGCTGCCGGGGCGCTCATCCGGCGCCTGTCGGATTTGGCTAGCAGAGCGGAGAGTCGGGCCAAGTTTGTCGGCGATCTGGTGGCTAAGAGGGCGAAGATTTGCGTGAGTTGGCTGACCTGCTATGGTTCTATATAGACAGGCCTGTGTGTAACTTGGTGCACTTTAAGCATGCTAATTAAATTAATTGAGATTGAGAAATAGGCAAGGGTTGCTTGCTGATTACTAACATGGCCTGATAGTACATGTGAACTCAGTGCGCAAAGAAATTGGGTAATAAAGTAGCTATAAAATGCTGTTATTTTTTTATCTACAAGTACATACAGCCGACAGGGTCAATCGACTCTTCAGCGTGCAGGAATGACTTTATTGAACACGATAATGTGGGTAATTATGTTAGGAATACATTTAAGCCAGTAAGGGCTTCATATACTAATAAGACAGTGGGCTGACTTTCCCGAAAGAATGGGGCAAGGGTTGCTAATTTTGACCATGGTTGATATTGATAACGGGATTGAAGTCGAGAGATAACAGAAGATAGCCAGAATCAATCAATCGATAATTTAATTGTAATATCAAGATAAAGGATCTGTAAAAAACTGAGTAATTGATTTATCTGATAGCTAATTAGCGCCCCTTTGACCCCGCAGTGCGAAATTGAAAAGAGAAAAACCATTAAGATTATTTATTTACGGTCTTGTGTACCAATTTCTTATCTACACGAAAGGGTCGATCGGCCCTTCGTGTACACAACCGACTCCCCTGAGCAGGCGCACAAGCGCGCGCGGATACGTACGCAGTCATACGCACAGGCACACACACAGGAGTGTACAGCGGCCCTAACTTTATTTATCGTTAGACATGTACACTTCAATGTGCCTTGGGGGTTGGCCCTGCGGCTGGGCGTTAATTGCACAAGCAGAGCCAAGCCGGGATTCCCCAAATTTATCCCCAAATTAATGTGACTGCACTTGGAATCGAGCCTGGGCCGCTGGACCACCAGACTACGGCCCCCGTTTTATAGGGACACAGATGCTTTATTTGAAAATATGTACGTTTTTTAGATAGGCTGCTTCTATGTCGAGAAGTTTGATATAAAATGTATATCAATGCATTGCGATGTGGGTATTTCAATGTATTTTAATTGGGGGTATTTCAAAGCATTAAGATAAGGGTATTTCAATGCATTAGAATAGGGGTATTTCAATGCATTGTGATAGGGGTATTTCAAAGCATTAAGATAAGGGTATTTCAATGCATTAGAATAGGGGTATTTCAACGCGTTATGATAGGGGTATTTCAATGCATGAGAACTTGATTCTGAGCATCCCGCAAAACCAACTCACAATTCAGTCGCAGCTACAAGAGCTCGAAAACTGGTCCATGGACATGAGCGAATTCGCCAACACTCTGGCTTTGGTTCGCGTAGAATCTCGCGCCGATTTGAAATCTCAACTAGCCGAATTAGACGGCGCCATTGCCGACGTGATGGCGCTGGCGCCAAAAGCTAGCGCTGTTCGCGATTTAGTCGGCGAACTTGCCGCCTATTGCGAAGAGAATTATCGAGCGGCGCTTAGCGCCAGGTCCGAATCGGTTGCTAACGGATTGGCGCCGGTGCAGCAACGGTTGGAAGCGCAACGAGCAGAGCTGTGCGCCAGACTCGAGGTAAGGAATCTTTTTTGAGTTCAATTTTTGCTGCAAAATGTTTTAGTTGCTACTTGTGAGTAGGCTGGTCTCTGTAGTATTTCTCAGTCACTGTTATTTGTCTGCTGGTACCGATTCTTTGGATCTCTAAACGCTTGTGTGCGCGCTATGGTTTGGACCATGGCCTGGGATGGTATCTCCGCATCCTGCTTTGTCTCCGATCTTTATTCCCCCTCTCCACCTCTCCTCTCTCTCTCCCTCTTCTTCTCCCTCTCTCCTTCTACCTCTCCCCTTCTCCCTCTCCTCCCCCCTCTCTCCTATCTCTCCTCTTACCCCTCCTCCTACTATCCATCTCCCCCTCTCTCCCCTTCCCCTCTCCTTCTCACCCTCTGTCCTCCTCCTCTCTCCATCTCCTCTCTCCTTCTCCCCCTCCCCCCTTTTCCTCTTTCTCTCTACTTCTCTTCTTTTTCCCTCTCTCCATCTCCTCTCTCCTCTCCCTTCTCTCCTTCCATATCTGTAAACTGGTATATACACTTCACTGTGCCTTAGGGGTCAGGCCTCAAAGGCGTTAACTATACACGAGCAGAGCCAAGCCGAGGTTTCAATTCATTCCCGAAATCAATTTGACTGCACTTGGAATCGAGCCTGGGCCGCTGTGCTAACACTCGTAACACCACCCCAAAATCGCAACCGCACCCCCTGTGTGAAACAGCTGACACTCGTACACCACCCCAAAATTGCAACCGCACCCCCTGTGTGAAACAGCTGACACTCGTACACCACCCCAAAATCGCAACCGCACCCCCTGTGTGAAACAGCTGACACTCGTACACTACCCCAAAATCGCAACCGCACCCCCTGTGTGAAACAGCTGACACTCGTACACCACCCCAAAATCGCAACCGCACCGCAGAACTTCGCCGCCCTGCAATCAGTGGAAGCCTGGTGCGACTCCAGCGAATCTCGCCTCTCTGCGGCTGCCGCGGCCGCCGACTCTGCTTCATCACAGCAGCAGCAGCAGCAGCAGGCGAAGCCGCGCTCAGTCAGCACCAGCGACTTGTCAAACAGCGGACAGCTGGCAGCTGAACTGTCCGAAACTGGCCGAAGCCATTTGGCCAATTACAGTGATAAAATGCCGGACAGTTTGAAAGCTCGCATACAGTCGATAATTGACCAAGCAGGCCAGCTGGCCTCTAGACGGAAAGCTAACATGCTCACTGCTGTGCACAGCTTTCACAGCCTGCTCAAACTGGAGAAGGACTGGATTCGCAAGGCTAATAAACAGGTTGGTTTTGCTTTGCTGGATTGAACTCATTCGGTTAGGGGTGCGTTGGGCATTTCAATTAAACTGGTAACTAATTCTTAACCTGTGCGTATTGATATGGCTAGACCAGGGCCTTCGGGTGCTTTGAAACTTCAGAATGGCAAATCGGCCTGTATAAGGATCTCTCTTCTCTAATATCCTCTCCTCTCCCCTCTCCCCTTCTCTCCTCTTCTCTTCTCTCCACTCCCCTCTCCTAGTTCATGCTTCCTCTCTTTCCGTCTCCTCTCTTCTCCTTTCTCCCTCACCTATCGTTTCTCCAATCTCTCTTCTCTTTTCTCTCTTCATGTCCTCTCCACCTCCTCTGGTGCCTCCTCTGGAGACGCAACCTCAGTGATTCTAACAGCGACTTTGGCACGCCTCAGCTATGTCTCTACGGCCCCAGAGTCGTTTCAGAGTCGCAGACAATATAAAGCGCCTCAAATTGACTCTTTTAAATGCGACTCTTCGACGAATTTTTGGCGACTTGTACCGTAGAATATCGTAATTTTTAGAATCGTCTGAGTCTTCTTCTTTCGTGTTTTATCTTGCAACGACTCTGAGGCGACCGACGCAAGTGATTCTGACAAGCTTCTTTGCCTGCGTACCGCTTTCACCGGGTCGAGCAGCTCGACTCTTCACACCCAGCGCGGCACATTGATTCATAAAATCTGCATCTCAGACTTTCTAAATTAGCCCCGTGTTTCATTGATTCTTTTTTCACTTGTCCAGGTGGACAGTTCAATGAGCCGTGAACACCTAGACGCCGAAGACTACTGCACAGATCTGGAACGACTCGAAGCAGTTAATACATCATACGAAGATGAGGCGAGCAGTTCTCGTCGCGAGCAGCTCCGCTCTCTGGCTGAATCGCTGAACAGCGTCAATGAGGAAGCATCGGCGTCTGTTGCTGCGGCCAAAGCCGCCGCAGATGCTGCTGCAGCCGCGGAAGAAGAGCCACCTGAGGATGATGCTAATGATGATGACGTCGAATTAAAAGCTAAAAAAGCTGTAGAGTCGTTTGAGGATTATACTAGAGAGTTGAACTCGGCTAAGCAGAGGGTGGAGGATAGGATGGAGGTGAGTCTGTTTTATTGCTGTTTTACGGGCGTAGTTGACAGAATATATTTGTTAACAAGTATTTATAAGATCGCCCTCCAATCTCCTTTGAGAGTCGCCCTTCAATCTCCTTTGAGAATCGCCCTCCAATCTCCTTTGAGAATCGCCCTCCAATCTCCTTTGAGAATCGCCCTCCAATCTCCTTTGAGAATCGCCCTCCAATCTCCTTTGAGAATCGCCCTCCAATCTCATTTGAGAATCGCCCTCCAATCTCCTATAGTAATCGCCCTCCAATCTCCTTTGGGAATCGCCCTTCAATCTCCTTTGAGAATCGCCCTTCAATCTCCTTTGAGAATCGCCCTCCAATCTCATTTGAGAATCGCCCTCCAATCTCCTATAGTAATCGCCCTCCAATCTCCTTTGGGAATCGCCCTTCAATCTCCTTTGAGAATCGCCCTTCAATCTCCTTTGAGAATCGCCCTCCAATCTCATTTGAGAATCGCCCTCCAATCTCCTATAGTAATCGCCCTCCAATCTCCTTTGGGAATCGCCCTTCAATCTCCTTTGAGAATCGCCCTTCAATCTCCTTTGAGAATCGCCCTCCAATCTCATTTGAGAATCGCCCTCCAATCTCCTTTAGTAATCGCCCTCCAATCTCCTTTGGGAATCGCCCTCCTATTCAATTTAAAAATCTCCCTCCCATGCCTTTGAGAGTCGCCCTTAATCTCCTTTAAGAATCACCCTCCAATCTCTTGATAATCGTCTCCTTAATCCCCTTGGGAATTTCCTCTCTAAGAATCTGTCTGAAACTACACGATAAGCTTTGTAAATACTTGCATATAAAATCATCTCCTAACCCCGCAAACCTATTAAGAACCAGTGCGTACAGTGTTTTTACATGTATTCTCGATTTCAACTAGGTCCTCAGCTCGAGTCTGGACAGCATACAAGACCTGGAGCGTCGCACCAACGCCATGCAAGAATGGCTGCCAGTAGCTGAAGACTTCATGACCAACAAAATGGAAGCTGAACTGCTGGCAGCGGACTGTCCCGACGAGGCTGAGAGACTCCGGGCAGAGATTGATCAGCACAGAGAGACTTTGAATAAACTGGACGAGACTTACGATAGGTAGGACCTCATTTTGTGGTTTTGAGGTATTTTGATAATCATCAATTCAAATTGGGTGAGATTTCGGATAATCAATTAAAACAATGTGAGATTTTGGAAAATTATCAATTTAAACTGGGTGAGATTTTGGATAATCATCAATTTAAACTGGGTGAGATTTTGGATAATCATCAATTTAAACTGGGTGAGATTTTAGATAATCATCAATTTAAACTGGGTGAGATTTTAGATAATCATCAATTTAAACTGGGTGAGATTTTGGAAAATTATCAATTTAAACTGGGTGAGATTTTAGATAATCATCAATTTAAACTGGGTGAGATTTTAGATAATCATCAATTTAAACTGGGGAAGATTTTGGAAAATCATCAATTTAAACTGGGGAAGATTTTGGATAATCATCAATTTAAACTGGGTGAGATTTTAGATAATCATCAATTTAAACTGGGGAAGATTTTGGATAATCATCAATTTAAACTGGGTGAGATTTTGGATGAACATCAATTTAAAGTGGGTGAGATTTTGGATGAACATCAATTTAAACTGGGGAAGATTTTGGAAAATTATCAATTTAAACTGGGTGAGATTTTAGATAATCATCAATTTAAACTGGGGAAGATTTTGGATGAACATCAATTTAAACTGGGTGGGATTTTGGATAATCATCAATTTAAACTGGGTGAGATTTTGGATGAACATCAATTTAAACTGGGGAAGATTTTGGATGAACATCAATTTAAACTGGGTGAGATTTTAGATAATCATCAATTTAAACTGGGTGAGATTTTAGATAATCATCAATTTAAACTGGGTGAGATTTTGGATGAACATCAATTTAAACTGGGTGAGATTTTGGATGAACATCAATTTAAACTGGGGAAGATTTTGGATGAACATCAATTTAAACTGGGTGAGATTTTAGATAATCATCAATTTAAACTGGGGAAGATTTTGGATGAACATCAATTTAAACTGGGTGAGATTTTGGATAATCATCAATTTAAACTGGGGAAGATTTTGGATGAACATCAATTTAAACTGGGTGAGATTTTGGATGAACATCAATTTAAACTGGGTGAGATTTTAGATAATCATCAATTTAAACTGGGTGAGATTTTGGATAATCATCAATTTAAACTGGGTGAGATTTTAGATAATCATCAATTTAAACTGGGTGGGATTTTGGATAATCATCAATTTAAACTGGGTGAGATTTTAGATAATCATCAATTTAAACTGGGTGGGATTTTGAATGAACATCAATTTAAACTGGGTGAGATTTTGGATAATCATCAATTTAAACTGGGTGAGATTTTGGATAATCATCAATTTAAACTGGGTGAGATTTTGGATGAACATCAATTTAAACTGGGGAAGATTTTGGAAAATCATCAATTTAAACTGGGTGAGATTTTAGATAATCATCAATTTAAACTGGGGAAGATTTTGGATGAACATCAATTTAAACTGGGTGAGATTTTAGATAATCATCAATTTAAACTGGGTGAGATTTTAGATAATCATCAATTTAAACTGGGTGAGATTTTGGATGAACATCAATTTAAACTGGGGAAGATTTTGGATGAACATCAATTTAAACTGGGGAAGATTTTGGATAATCATCAATTTAAACTGGGTGAGATTTTGGATAATCATCAATTTAAACTGGGGAAGATTTTGGAAAATCATCAATTTAAACTGGGGAAGATTTTGGATAATCATCAATTTAAACTGGGTGAGATTTTGGATAATAATCAATTTAAACTGGGGAAGATTTTGGATAATCATCAATTTAAACTGGGTGAGATTTTGGATGAACATCAATTTAAACTGGGTGAGATTTTGGATGAACATCAATTTAAACTGGGTGAGATTTTGGATAATCATCAATTTAAACTGGGTGAGATTTTAGATAATCATCAATTTAAACTGGGTGAGATTTTGGATAATCATCAATTTAAACTGGGGAAGATTTTGGATAATCATCAATTTAAACTGGGTGAGATTTTGGATGAACATCAATTTAAACTGGGTGAGATTTTGGATGAACATCAATTTAAACTGGGTGAGATTTTGGATAATCATCAATTTAAACTGGGGAAGATTTTGGAAAATCATCAATTTAAACTGGGTGGGATTTTGGATAATCATCAATTTATACTGGGGAAGATTTTGGATAATCATCAATTTAAACTGGGTGGGATTTTGGATGAACATCAATTTAAACTGGGTGAGATTTTAGATAATCATCAATTTAAACTGGGTGAGATTTTGGATAATCATCAATTTAAACTGGGGAAGATTTTGGATAATCATCAATTTAAACTGGGTGAGATTTTGGATGAACATCAATTTAAACTGGGTGAGATTTTGGATAATCATCAATTTAAACTGGGTGAGATTTTGGATGAACATCAATTTAAACTGGGTGAGATTTTGGATAATCATCAATTTATACTGGGGAAGATTTTGGATAATCATCAATTTAAACTGGGTGAGATTTTGGATGAACATCAATTTAAACTGGGTGAGATTTTAGATAATCATCAATTTAAACTGGGGAAGATTTTGGAAAATCATCAATTTAAACTGGGGAAGATTTTGGATAAACATCAATTTAAACTGGGTGGGATTTTGGATAATCATCAATTTATACTGGGTGGGATTTTGGATAATCATCAATTTAAACTGGGGAAGATTTTGGATAATCATCAATTTAAACTGGGGAAGATTTTGGATGAACATCAATTTAAACTGGGGAAGATTTTGGATAATCATCAATTTAAACTGGGTGAGATTTTGGATAATCATCAATTTAAACTGGGGAAGATTTTGGATAATCATCAATTTAAACTGGGTGAGATTTTGGATAATCATCAATTTAAACTGGGGAAGATTTTGGAAAATCATCAATTTAAACTGGGTGGGATTTTGGATAATCATCAATTTATACTGGGTGAGATTTTGGATGAACATCAATTTAAACTGGGGAAGATTTTGGATAATCATCAATTTAAACTGGGTGAGATTTTGGATGAACATCAATTTAAACTGGGTGAGATTTTGGATAATCATCAATTTAAACTGGGTGAGATTTTGGAAAATTATCAATTTAAACTGGGGAAGATTTTGGATAATCATCAATTTAAACTGGGTGAGATTTTGGATGAACATCAATTTAAACTGGGGAAGATTTTGGAAAATCATCAATTTAAACTGGGTGAGATTTTGGAAAATCATCAATTTAAACTGGGTGGGATTTCTAATAATAATATTAATCCCTTTGTATCCCTCAGACACATGTCATCTGGCAACAAAGACGCCGCTCTCCGCCTCGAGGGCGTTCGTGACCATCTCCGAGCGAGTTTCGACTACGTGGCCAAACTGTTCAACAGATTTCAGCGGCCGGCGGACTTCGAGCCAAAATTGGATCGGGTTCGGCGCGAGCTGGAGAGTCTGAATGATCGGCTGCATTTGCTGGATTTGCTGTCTATTGAGCCGGAGGATGTGCAGAGGACAAAGGAATTTGCCGAGGTTAGTCCCCGAATTTTTAATTGGGATCTTTTGTTAAGCACAGTATCGGAAATATTTTGTGATTTTCATTCTAGAGATGAAATTTTGAAGTTTTCTTAATCTAGGGGTGAGATTTTGTAGTTTTGTCATTCAAGTGGTGAGATTTTGTAGTTTTGTTATTCCAGGGATGAGATTTTGATATTTCAATATTATATGAGTGAGATTTTGTAGCTTTGTTATTGTTATTCCAGGGGTGATATTTCGTATCTTTGTTATTCTAGGAGTGAGATTTTGTAATTTCGTTATTTTAGGGTGAGATTTTGTAATTTCGTTATTTTAGGGTGAGATTTTGTAATTTCGTTATTCTAGGGTGAGATTTTGTAATTTCGTTATTCTAGGGGTGAGATTTTGTAATTTCGTTATTCTAGGGTGAGATTTTGTAATTTTGTTATTCTAGGGGTGAGATTTTGTAGTTTCGTTATTCTAGGGTGAGATTTTGTAGTTTCGTTATTCTAGGGTGAGATTTTGTAGCTTTGTTATTGTTATTCCAGGGGTGAGATTTCGTATCTTTTTTATTCTAAGGGTGAGATTTTAATATTTTGTTATTCTAGGGGTGAGATTTTGAGGTTTTGTTATTCTAGGTGTGAGATTTTGATATTTCATTATTTTATGGGTCAGATTTTGTAGTTTTGTTATTCCAGGGGTGAGATTTTGTAATTTCTTTATTCTAGGGGTGATATTTTGTAGTTTCGTTCGTTATTCTAATGGTGAGATTTTGTAGTTTCGTTCGTTATTCTAAGGGTGAGATTTTGAAATTTCGTTATTGTAGGGTTGAGATTTTGTAGTTTTGTTATTCTGAAAGAGTGAAATTTTTATTTTTCGGTCTTTTTTATTGTTGTGAGATTTTGATGTTTCATGATTTTTTCTGGGTAAGGCTTGGTAGTTTAAAAGTACATTAAAAAGTACATCTACCGAGGATTAATGTTAATATAAAATTTCAACATCCAGACCTCTTGACTAATCTATGAAATATTGATTAAACTCTAGCAAAGCATAAAGGCACTCGCCACTGTACGTGAATTATTAAATTTCAACTATCAATCAGAAATAGAAATTTTATCGATTCCACAGAGTGTGTCCGCCCAGCTCAGCGAGCTGCAGCCCGATGTGCAATACGTTGTGGCCACTGGCAAACAATTGGTTGAACAGAAGCAGGTCGACTTTCCTAAGCGGTTATTGGCTGAATTAGTACGTTTAGAAGGCCTGTTTGATCGACTGTCAGAGCAGGTGAGTTTCATTTTTTTTATTTAATACTCATTTTCTCTACTTATAGTATAAATAATTATTATTATAGCATAATAAATTATAAATAATTATTATTAATAATTATAATTATAATTATTAATTATTAATTATTAATTATTATAATTATTAAATATAACTATTATAAATAATTATTATTATAGTATAAATAGTTATAATTATAGCAGTAGTATATAGCTTGAATCATGGAAAATTTGTTTGTGCAACATTTTTATTTGTTGCATGCTTTTAGCCTACTTTAAGTAGTTTGATTCAAAACGTAAATGTTGTTAAAAAAAGCAATTTTAATTTAAGATTAAAACGCACGTTGAACTTGTAAGTTTCCTATATTTCATCATCTTGATAGCAAAATCCAGAATAACAATTATTTTCTTTTTAAGAAGCAAAACTTTTGTTTTTGTTAACTGTGTGGTTTTCACATTTATTTTCGTCAAATATTCTGACAACCAGATTTTATAATACAACAGGGATTTGGACTGTGACGTAGTAGTATGCCCGGGTTTGCCGTTCTGAGGCATTTTTTTCCTGGTTGGATGCAGCCAATCCCCTCTCTCATAGCCTCTCTCCTACCTCTTCTCCTCTCTTCATTTCCTTTACAAAAATTGCTTCGCCTCCCCACCCCACCACCCTGCTCGGGGCCGGTTGAAGCCAATGGGGATTTAAGTACTAATCCCTTGCGTGTATATAAAATCTTTATCTATATCTGTACCAGCGCTAGTCACCTCTCATCTCCTGTCTCATTTTATCTAAATCATATGACGTTCGTTTTCGAATCTTTAAAAAACAACGTCGATAGTAGTTTGAACTATTGAAGTTATTTATTAATTTAGGTAAGTCTATAAGCTTATAAATACGCTATTTTCCTAAATCTCTTTCTCCTTTATCTAAAAAAATGTAGTGAGGCACTAAGTAGGTGACGAGGAATCTCTGTATATAACGGTGGTAATATTTACTCCCGCCGTATACCCTAGTTTTACAAGCTGAAGGGCCAAGTTAACCATTTAATCTACTTTATGTCTACTTTATTTCGTTGCGCTGATTATATGATAATTAGCTAGGCATAACCTACTGCGTTATTATCTTCCCGAGCATGGAATCGTATTCTCAGATACTCCTATAGGGGATTCTATGCAAGTTTGCGCTTATATATGGATGTACTCTCGGCTTAGCTGATTTTGTACATGCATTTTGTGCAGCTTGTATGGTTTCCTTAATACGTTCTATTTTAAGCTATATGTGGCTATTCTGGGCATGTTATCAAATATTGTAAAGTAGTAGTAGCACTAGTAGTAGTAGTAGTATTAGTAGTAGTAGTAGTAGTAGTAGTAATAGTAGCAGTAGCAGCACTAGTAGTAGTAACAGTTGTTGTGCCTTTAGTGTGGCGTTAGCATTCGTATTAGTGTGACATTAGCAGTTAGTATTAGTATGGCATTACCAATAGTATTAGTGTGTCATTAACAGTAGTATTAGTGTGGCATTAGCAGTATTAGTATGGCATTAGCAGTATTAGTATGGCATTAGCAGTAGTATTAGTGTGGCATTAGCAGTAGTATTAGTGTGGCATTAGCAGTAGTATTAGTATGGCATTAGAAGTAGTATTAGTGTGGCATTATTAGTCAAGTTAAAAGTGCAGAGTCAAAAAAGGTCTGCTTGTGCGCATATATAATTATTATCCTCTGTACCTCTCTTGAGCCACATCAAACAGGTTCCCATTCGATAGACATTAATGGAGTTGGACAGTTGAGACCGAGCTTAACAGATTAATTAGAAAGCTAATGGCAGATTAAAGTAAAGCTTCCTTTTGGTGTATCTCCCTGTTCTATTCCTGATAAATGACACAATATTTTTAGAAAGCGACTGGAATTAAAAGTGATAATATAATATACTTATTATGGTTTAGCTGCTTGTCGAAAAATGCAAATTCAAAAGTACATATTCGACAACAAGAGCTGCTGCTGCATTGAAGTTATCCAGTTGATTGACATGCCGTCAACGGGCGGGCAGTCAGTGTGTTTAGAAGTGAAATTCCGTGTATTCATCTATTTCTAACCCCTGGCCAGTTATATTGCTTCTCCACCCATTGTCAGTTCAATTTTAACCGGACATGTCTTTCTGCACACAGGTTTTTTCTTTGACAACTTCCTTTTTTAAATATAAAATACAGAATTTCTATTTTGTCTCTTTGTGAACCGTTTCTTTCTGTTCTGTTAGTAATGATTCTGATTTTTTATTCAGATGCCTCTCAGGGTTTTTTTGTTACCCTGCTAAACTTGATGATAATCTGAAAGGAAAAGAAAACGATTTATTATTCGTTATTGAAATATTATTAGGCTGCTAATGACTCTGTCTGTCTGTCTGTCTGTCTGTCTGTCTGTCTGTCTGTCTGTCTGTCTGTCTGTCTGTCAGTCTGTCTGTCTTTGTCTGTCTGTCTGTCTTTGTCTGTTTATCTGTCTGTCTGTCTGTCTGTCTGTCTGTCTGTCTGTCTGTCTGTCTGTCTGTCAGTCTGTCTGTCTTTGTCTGTCTGTCTGTCTTTGTCTGTTTATCTGTCTGTCTGTCTGTCTGCCTGTCTGTCAGTCTGTGTGTGTGTTTGTGTCCAAACACGTACACATTCGCACTAAAGTTTTAACTGACGCTATATTTCAATTTTTTTAAACAGTCGAATAATGCTGGTTTTTTCAAATTTATGTTCTCTTGAAATAGTAACAATGCACTTGATTAGGGCCTCGCAAACTTTTATAGCCGATAATGATAATCAATTGTTACAAACAAAACCTGCAGGTTCAGCCGGCTCTTGATAAGCTTGCCAAGGCGCTGCCTCTAGTAGAATCGCTTGACGCTGAACTGCAACAATTGCGCTCTTGGCTAGAAGCAGCTGATGAATTTCTGCAACAGCCAGCAAAAGAAGCTGAAGAAGACAACGGCAGTAGTGCTCAGACTTGTCGCGATTTGAAGCATCGTCTTGACAATCTTGCCAATCAAATTATTCCAGCTATTCTACAGCGGGTGGAGGCTCTGGGCGACCTGACGGAAGACCTGCCCCCAGTTACTGACGCATTCGACGATATCGAGCAGTTAATAGTGCAATTCGAGACTAAGAAATTTGCTATTGAAACTCGAATTTCTGATCTGGATTTCGATATGGAACAGCAGCAGCAGCAGCAGCAACAACAACAGAAATTGCACGAACGCAAAGAATCCGAAGCAACGTCTGCCGATGTTGAAGATGTTCCAATTGACGAATTTGCTAGCGGTCTGCTGGATGATGAAGCTGTGGCTGGCCCGGCCTCGGCTGCGATGCTTAAACTCGACGATATCGGCGGCAGGATTAGCGAAATCGAAGCCCTTGTTGAGGAGCTGCTGGCGGCTAGAGAGTCTGAGTCGGGCCGTGCTGCTGCACTGGTTGACCCGGCAGTGATTTCTGTGAGTCTGCTTTGAATTTGCTGCTCTTTTTCTGCTCCAGCATTCGTCTTGTCACTCTAGTCTAGTCATTATTGTCACTCTAGTCTAGTCATTATTGTCACTCTAGTCTAGTAACCAATGTCACTCTAGTCTAATCATTGTCACTCTAGTCTAATCATCATTGTCACTCTAGTCTAATCATCATTGTCACTCTAGTCTAATCATCATTGTCACTCTAGTCTAATCATCATTGCCACTCTAGTCTAATCATCATTGTCACTCTAGTCTAATCATCATTGTCACTATAGTCGACTCATCATTGTCACTCTATTCTAATCATCATTGTCACTATAGTCTAATCATCATTGTCACTCTAGTCTAATCATCATTGTCACTCTAGTCTAATCATCATTGTCACTCTAGTCTAATCATCATTGTCTCTAGTCTAATCATCATTGTCTCTAGTCTGATCACCATTGCCACTCTAGTCTAATCATCATTGTCACTCAAGTCTAATCATTATTGTCACTCTAGTGTATCACCTTTGTTATTATAGTCTACTCATTATTGTCACTCTAGTGTATCACCTTTGTTATTATAGTCTACTCATTATTGTCATTCTGGTATACTCAACCTTGCCACGCTGGAGCTGCCAAATCTTGTCAAGTTTTGTCTAGTAACCTGGTCGATCTAGTGTTCTCTAACTATCTTCTAAATGTAGGCTACTCACCTAACCTTGTCACTCAATGTTTTAAATAACAGAAACAATGCAAACTTTACATCTTGGAATATTCCAGAAAGTTAGAATATGCAGTTTGTTTGTATTTGCATTTTACACTACTTGTTTTTTGCTATCATAAGTAGTGTAAAATAATTTTTTCTGGGAAAGTTTTCGTGAAACGAGTAGTTATACTTGGACGTTCAAAAGAAAAATATGAAAGAAAAAAATAATTACGTTAATGCAAAAATCCTGATCAAATAAATTAGAATCGATGCCCGGAAATAATGCAGCTTAAAACTCCTTTAATTTGTCGCCGTGTTGACTTCATTCCCACCGTGAAATCTGGTTTTAATATCGGAAAAAATCTCCTAGCTTCGAACTTTTTTGCATCGGAAACCAGATGATATTAATTATAAAAATTCGTTTTATTGAAATGCTCCGGAGTGTGCGGTCAGGGATCTGGTTCCAATGCTTAAATGACTCCTACATACTCGTGTTTATAAGCTAAGTGCCAATGCCTTCCATCCATTAGCTAATTCTATTCTATAGAACAGATAGGAAGTCAATTCTGACAATGGCTTTTAATAGTTATAGTAGCAAGCCACTTCAGTATTATGCATAAGCGTGTTAGTTTGGCTATTTTGATTGACAAGTTGGTGGATGAAGACTTCTGAAGCCGTGCATTTATAGCACGCGCGCACATCAAATTTAGCCCGTTCCAGCTGAGGCGCGAGTCAGAAAAAAGTGCGCGTCAGGATTGCGCTCATCGCATTTGCCGATCAAACGCGCATCAAAATTAAGACACACCGAAATGAGCGCGCATTAGCAAAACGCGCAGTAGCAAGCGCGCTTTAGCATAAGCGCAAAGTAGCATAAGCGCGCAGAAGCATAAGTGCGCATTAGCATAAGCGCGCAGTAGCATAAGCGCGCATTAGCATGAACGCGCATTAGCATAATCGCGCATTAGCATAATCGCGCATTAGCATAAGCCCAAAGTAGCATAAGCGCGCATTAGAATAAACGCGCAGAAGCATAAGCGCGCATTAGCATAAGTGCGCAGTAGCATAAGCGCGCATTAACAAAAACGCGTAGTAGCATAAGCGCGCATTAGCATAAGCGCGCATTAGCATTAGCGCAAAGTAGCATAAGCGCGCATTAGCATAAACGCGCAGAAGCATAAGTGCGCATTAGCATAAGCGCGCAGTAGCATAAGCGCGAACTGGCATAAGCGCGCATTAACATTAGTCCGCTTTAGTATAGCTGCACGCCAAGATAAGCACACACTGCAATGATTTCGCGTCGAAAGAGGCACAAATGTGCATCTGCGATTTGTTTTCAACGAGAACTCGATAGATTGAACTAACTCAATGCCTTCGATAAAAGCATTAAGTGCGCAGAATCAAGCGAGCATCAGTCAGTCTTGTTTTGATTTGGATTTATTAAAGAATTTCTGCTCGTTGCTGCATTGATATATTGTGAAAAGAGTGGAGTGTATTGATAACTGGAACCTGGATAGATGGCCGGACAGATAAATAGACCCGCAAGGCAAATCAATCAGTTGGGCTAAACCTGTAGCTGAGACCGGGACTGGCCTTTGCTTCGCTCACTTTCTCCCTCTCTCTCTTATCTGTAATAAGCCTTGTTTTTTAGTTGCTTCAGCTTGTGTAGTACTGTAATATAGTAAAGTAGTATATTTGTGCTGAGCTATATTAGTTGCTGGCTCATTTCATCAGCTCACACTATGCTCTAAGCGTGTAGTGTGCGAGTGTGTATATGCACTGATCAGCTTAGCCTTAAATCCCTCTTTCCCTAGTACTTGGTTCTCTTGTTTCTTGAATGATAGATACTCTCAGAACATTTAGTGCCCGCCTTCGTATCCATTAAGCACGCTTGCTTCCAGAGTCGTACTTGTTAATCTGTTCGTTATACTATATGTAGTATTATTTATAAGGAGATTGAAAAAAGACAATATTGACACGCGGTTGACTAGAACATAGACGCTGACGTTAAGAGCAGGGGCAACCAAGAATAATGTATATATACAAGTGGCAAGAAAGGATAATGTGACATTGAGGCAAGGGACAATAACGGAATGTGAAATTAGGGCAACGGACAATACAGGATATTGTGACATCGAGGAAATGATAATAAATGAAAATGTGACATTAAGGCAACGGACAATAAAGGGTAATGTGACATCGAGGAAATGATGATAAATAATAATGTGACATTAAGTCAACGGACAATAAAGGGTAGTGTGGCATAATAATACAAAGTACAAAAAAGGATGATGTAACATTAAAACAATGTACAAGAAATGATAATGTGACATTGTAACAAAGGAAACAAAGGATGTAACCTAAAATGACGGGACAATATGGGATACGAAGTGATTGAGTCACAGGAACAATGAGCAAGAAATGGTTGTCAAGAATCGGCAGAGACATTTAAGACGTCAGGCATATATGCTAGTAGCTACGGTATGAATAAAACGCAACCAAAAATATTGCTACCACAAAGAATACGAAATTTACGCAAAATCCGAGAAATAATTACAAAAGCGAGAGCTGGTGCGCGAAAATATAATCGATAGTTCAAGGCAACGGGAAAGGCGGAACTCTGTTATGGAGTAAAACCGAAGTTTTTCATATACATACAGCTGTATAATAAAAAAACAAAACTGCCTCCTCCTGTGACTTGAGGAAGGCCCAGCCAGCGCTGAATAGAAAAAAGTTGATTGATGATTGGCCAAGTGTGAGATGCTTCCAAAGCAGCCTCGTTCTCTCCTCATCCTCCTGCCCTGCCATCCATCGCGTCCGCAATTGGTAGCCAGAGGCATCTATAAATAGTAGAGTTCAAGTGCGATGCATAGAGCTGACAGTTCCGAGTTAAAAAGGAGTCGAGTAGTTCCTCCTGAGATATTCTGCCAGTTGACCATTTCGAGTATTCAGATAGTTTCCTGCCAAGCGCATGCAGAGACGCATGCAGATACGTAAAATTATAGGTATTATGTTTACTAATAAGTTTTCGTCATTTATAACGTCGAAAATTACTCATTTCAATGGGGTGAGCTTAATTTTTACTGATTCTATGCCCTAAATAAGTGACTACTGAACGATTATACTGGTTAGTTATCGGGATTAGTATTAGTGTAATTATCACAAAGTGCAATTCACTTCTAATTAGTCATCATATGCATTAATATATTAGTTCATTAAACCACTATCTATCTGTCTATCCATCTATCTGTCATCTATCTATCTATCTATCTATCTGTCTATCTATCTGTCTATCTATCTATCCATCTATTTATCATCTATCTATATATCTATCTATCTATCTATCTATCCATCTATCTATAATCTATCTATCTATCTATCTATCTATCTATCTATCTATCTATCTATCTATCTATCTATCTATCTATCTATCTATCTATATATCTATATATCTATCTATCTGTCTATCTATCTATCTATCTATCTATCTATCTATCTATCTATCTATCTATCCATCATCTATCTATCTATCTATCTATCTATCTGTCTATCTATCTATCCATCTATCTATCATCTATCTATCTATCATCTATCTATCTATCATCTATCTATCTATCTATCTATCTATCTATCTATCTATCTATCTATCTATCTATCTATCTATCTATCTATCTGTCTATCTATCTATCCATCTATCTATCATCTATCTATCTATCTATCTATCTATCTATCATCTATCTATCTATCTATCTATCTATCTATCTATCTATCTATATATCTATCTGTCTATCTATATATCTATCCATCTATCTATCTATCTATCTATCTATCTATCTATCTATCCATCATCTATCTATCTATCTATCTATCTATCTGTCTATCTATCTATCCATCTATTTATCATCTATCTATCTATCATCTATCTATCTATCATCTATCTATCTATCTATCTATCTATCTATCTATCTATCTATCTATCTATCTATCTATCCATCTATCATCTATCTATCTATCATCTATCTATCTATCATCGATCTATCTATCTATCTATCTATCTATCTATCCATCTATCATCTATCTATCTATCATCTATCTATCATATATCTATCTATCTATCTATCTATCTATCTATCTATCTATCTGTCTATCTATCTATCTATCTATCTATCTATCTATCTATCTATCTATCTATCTATCTATCTCACCCCTCCGCAGAATCTCCAGCATGAGCTATCCGAAGTTCGGTCTCGAGTTGGCGAAGTTCGCGACGCTGCTGCCAGCCTGATCGGTGCTGCTGCTCAGCACGGCAGCCCGACTTCGAAGCAGCAGCAGCAGCAGCCGTCGCTGCCCCAGTCAACTGTCGGTGGCGCCGCCTCGGTGTCCCCTGCGGACGTGTCAGAAGCTGCTGCTGTAGCCCTTGAGAGATTGGATATCGTCGATGAAAAATTGGAGGTTTGTTCAAAAATATCAGTGCCGTATTGCACTGCCGCTATTTATTAATAAACAATTTCAATATCATAAATCAAATAGTCATCTGTCAAACAAAATTTTTGTTTTAAGACCGAAGTCCTTAGCGCTGCTAACTAATATTGAACCGAGAGTAAAAAAGCAACAGCCTCTTTTTGTGATTTTTTTTCTATTTAAAAGGGAACTTTGTACTTTTTATGTAGCTATATGTGGGTTGCAATTTCTTTTGATTGATCGCCATATGCATGCTTTTTTGCCGCGAGAGCTGATGTCAAACAGACAGCTTCTAAGGCAAAAAACAAAGAAATGTACATGGGAACACGTAGAAACTAAAAGTTGAAACACACACAAAAACACAGGGAAACTGAAATAGAAACACACCCATAAACACGTGGAAACTGAGATAGAAAAACACGCATAAACACATGGAAACTGAGATAGAAACACACCCATAAAAACATGGAAACTGAGGAAGACACACGCCCATAAACAGGGAAAATGAGGTAGACACACCCATAAACACAAGGAAAATAGTATAGAAACACGCCTATAAACACAGGGAAACTGAGATAGAAACACACCCATAAACACAGGGAAACTGAGATAGAAACACACCCATAAACACAGGGAAACTGAGATAGAAACACACCCATAAACACATGGAAACTAAAATAGAAACACACCCATAAACACAGGGAAACTGAGATAGAAACACACCCATTAACACAGGGAAACTGATATAGAAACACACCCATAAACACAGAGAAACTGATATAGAAACACACCCATAAACACATGGAAACTAAAATAGAAACACACCCATAAACACAGGGAAACTGAGATAGAAACACACCCATTAACACAGGGAAACTGATATAGAAACACACCCATAAACACAGGGAAACTGAGATAGAAACACACCCATAAACACAGGGAAACTGATATAGAAACACACCCATAAACACAGAGAAACTGATATAGAAACACACCCATAAACACATGGAAACTAAAATAGAAACACACCCATAAACACAGGGAAACTGAGATAGAAACACACCCATTAACACAGGGAAACTGATATAGAAACACACCCATAAACACAGAGAAACTGATATAGAAACACACCCATAAACACAGGGAAACTGATATAGAAACACACCCATAAACACAGAGAAACTGATATAGAAACACACCCATAAACACAGGGAAACTGATATAGAAACACACCCATAAACACAGGGAAACTGAGATAGAAACACACTCATTAACACAGGGAAACTGATATAGAAACACACCCATAAACACAGAGAAACTGATATAGAAACACACCCATAAACACAGGGAAACTGAGATAGAAACACACCCATTAACACAGGGAAACTGATATAGAAACACACCCATAAACACAGGGAAACTGAGATAGAAACACACCCATAAACACAGAGAAACTGATATAGAAACACACCCATAAACACAGGGAAACTGAGATAGAAACACACCCATAAACACAGGGAAACTGAGATAGAAACACACCCATAAACACAGGGAAACTGAGATAGAAACACACCCATTAACACAGGGAAACTGATATAGAAACACACCCATAAACACAGAGAAACTGATATAGAAACACACCCATAAACACAGGGAAACTGATATAGAAACACACCCATAAACACAGAGAAACTGATATAGAAACACACCCATAAACACAGGGAAACTGAGATAGAAACACACCCATTAACACAGGGAAACTGATATAGAAACACACCCATAAACACAGGGAAACTGAGATAGAAACACACCCATAAACACAGGGAAACTGATATAGAAACACACCCATAAACACAGAGAAACTGATATAGAAACACACCCATAAACACAGAGAAACTGCACTTACCTTATCCTTAGGACCAAGTTCTTCCTACGTTTTTATTTCTATTAATATGGTTTAAAACATTTCTTATATTTATTTAGCATTATTATAAGTAAGTGCATAAAGTTAACTGTGAGTGCATGGATGCTTGTATTTATTTGTTTTAATTTCCAGAGTCTACTAACAAGCGACAAGAGTGCAGACGGCGCTATTGAAGACTCCATGTCGCCGCAACAGAGCGTCGCAGTTCAAAATCAAGCTCCATCATCTGTGCCCCAGTCTCCATCAACTAGCATAGCCGTAGCTAAAGAGCGTTTAAATGTGATTCGCGGACAAATTGAAGATCTTGTTCGTGGCGCACAGCTGATGCGCGACTCTTTAGCAAGCGTGAACAGCGTTGCACAAATTCGCGTACAAGCTGAGGTAAGTAAACATTTTTATTTAGCTGACCTATAAAATCAGAAGTATTAGAAAATGTTTCACTTTCTACTGTAAGTAGAGTCATTTGAGTATCGGTTTGACAGATAAATTAATCATAAAAATATTCGTTCGCGCGTCTGTATATAAACAATCGTATTTAAACAAACGACACAATTTTCGATATAATTTCAAATCAAATTTTACAACCTGATTGATTGCACCAAAACAAATGCTGGGCAAAACTCACTGCTAACCCAAGTAAAAAGAAATTTATGCACACAAACCATGTAAAAGTTATTTATCGACTCTGTATCGACGCTGTTTATTTATTTTATTTATTTAATTATTTATAAACTCCTTAATAATAATGGTTTATTTGCAGATATTTTCGGACTTTTGCAATTCAGTAAGTTTGTGACCGCTAACTGCTGGCGACCGTGTGTTGAGCGAAATTAGGAAACAGATTAGAAATAACAAAAGATGTGTAGCTAATTTAATAATCATCTGCTTGGCTCTTTTTTGTAAAATAAAGTTTCATATTATCGGATATTTTAAATATTATTATCTTATATATTATTTACTGTTATAACTTACGTAAAAATAAATTACAATATATTTCCTTATTTAAGCATTGCCTTTATATTTAACGAGTATTATAATGCATGTTAATTTTTTTTAAATTAGATTTGCATCGAAATATCATATTTATATATTACTTGGTCAATACCAATTGCAGCACGTTATTGGCTTATTATCTTTGTCTTGTAGTCAAGAAAAATAAAACTCGCGATTTAGCTGTTAGTTTTTTCACTTAGTGCATTTTAAACGAAAAATTAAATATGCATTCCTTATAGTTTTGGCTGGACCAATTAAACTTTCTCTTCTCTTATGGAAATAAATAAAAGACTTCACTGCAAAAATATTTTTGCAAACTGTTTCCCATCTCTATCAACCATATTATTGTTGTCCAGCACAAATTACCAACACTTCAAGTCTATTAAAATCATTAATTATTTAGATTTTATAGAATTTTAAATCCAAATTTTCTTAAATTGATTCTCGGGTGATGCTACTAATAGTGACGTCATCAGTAGAGAGAACGAGTATACGGATAAAAAAGTTAATTAATTAAAACATTAGAAACATTTTATGCGTTTCGAATTTGATTTTTTAACTACTGATGTAGTGGAACTCAGTAGTAGCATCGGCGCATTTGATCGCAAATTGAAATTTTAAGGCATTATCCTGAATCGTTTCTTTTTTAACTTAACACGTGTGGCTTTTAGACTGCGCTTAGCATTCAATGATTGTTATAATGCGGCCAATCGTAAACGTTATTTTGGCCGTTCTGATCAATTAGTAATCCATCGCAATGGAGAGCAGAGTGGCGTGAACATGTTGGCTTTTTTCTCGCTAAAACTTACGAGTAACAATATCTTTTTAAAGCGTTTGCAGTCTTGATTGAGTAACTCAGTGCTTTGAAATTTGGGTATTTTCACTGATTAATTTTCTAGAAATGTCGCTTTGCTTTTTAAAAAGCACCTTCTTGAGGATCTTGAACTTTTTTACTTTTGATACCCTACTTAAGATAAGATAGAGTGTGTGTAAATAGGGTTCTTACCAGCCGCGCTACCGATAGTAATACCAAGGTCGTACTACTCGGGTAGTACGGGAAACTATGTTTCTTGAAAAAAAATTAGGACGCAGGTTTTATCGAAGAAATAAATTACAGGGTTGTAATATTTTTTCAGAGCAAAATGTGTTATTACTTTCAGTTCAGTAGCAAAGAAGAATGCATAAGCTATTTTATAAAAGTAAAGCCAGCTTTGATAAGTTTAGAAGCCAAGAACCCAAGCTTACAGGCGTAAACAACTTGCTAATTGGTTCAGCCAGAATGTACATTGGCCAGTCCACCGAAATGTACATGGCAGCTTTAGGCTGGAATTCCGAGAAAGGCAATAAAAATTGGGACGAGGCGTGGGGTAGAGGGAAAGGCGCGGTGCGATTGGAGGGTTTAAACTGGAGGTGGGAGGGGGAAGAGCCAATAAATGAGCCCTGGCTTCAAAAATACATTAAAATGCTTGTCTAGCCTACTACTGAACTGAAAGTAGCTTACACGCAAATGTGCCGAGTGGCCCATCTAGTTATTATACTGTCTATGGCCCGTCTCGTATCCTATCGTAACGTCTCCAAGAAACTTAGTTTCCAATCCTACTACATGAGTAGTCCTTGAGTATAATACGCTAATATTTTTCTTGATTTGATTGAGTTATCATTACAATATCTATCCTGCATACCGGTTTTATGTACTCAACTGCTTCTATAGTGTCGCCTGATATTGTGAAAATTAGAGCAGTTAATTTATTAATCTGTACAAAAATTGTATTTGCAGTTTTTTCGCGGTCAATTCGGTTTAATCACCAAGGACATCGGCTCCGCAGTAGCCGAATTCAATGCCGCTTATCCCAGCGCCAGTGTCGACGAGGAGGCCGCTGGCTTCTCCGAAAGCGACGGAGACGGCTGGGTGTCGCCAAACATTCTACCGCCGTCTGTGCTGTCGCATCGGCATGAACTGCTGCAGCTGCAGGTGAGTCTTCGGACGCTTCGGATTTCTTGGGATTAGGATTCTTAGAAATACGATTGGAAACTCAGTTTGAAATTGGAGTCTCGGCTTGGCTCTGCTCGTGCAATTAACACCCCGCTTGAGGGCCACCCCCCCCCCCCAAGGCACAGTGAGTGAAGTGTACATGCCTTACCATCAATAAAGTTAGGGCCGCTGTACACTCCTGTGTGAGTGTGTGCCTGTGCGTATGAGTATGACTGCGTAGGTATCCGCGCGCTGTGGAATGGGCAGCAATGCCTCTCGCCGGTTGTGTGACAATGTCGCTTAAAGTGCACACAGGGTGCCACAGGAACAGCCTCAAATAAAGAAGACCTCCACCTTGTTGTTTAGTTAATTCTTGAAAACAAAAAATTATTTTCTTCTTAAATACAAGTTTTTTTCTTTAAAAAGCAAAATGATTTTCCTGTAATTATATTTGTAATGGAATCAGTTTATTATCTAGTAGCAAGTTCTTACATTTTTATACTCAGTTATCAATATTTTAGCTCAATCATCGATTTTTAACTCAATTATCGATTTTTACCTCAATTATCGATTTTTACCTCAATTATCGATTTTTTAAACTTAATTATCGATTTTTACCTCACTTATCGATTTTTAAACTTAATTATCGATTTGTAACTCAGTTATCGATTTTTATCTCAATTATCGATTTTTACCTCAATTATCGGTTTTTTAAACTCACTTATCAATTTTTAAACTTAATTATCGATTTTTAACTCACTTATCGATTTTTTAAACTTAATTATCGATTTCTAACTCAGTTATCGATTTTTTCGCACAATTTTCAGTCGTTCTGGCGCGATAAAATTGCCTTCTTAGACAAGGAGGTGTCGTTTTTCAATTCGACTCACCAGTTAGCGACTGAGTTGGTCTCGCTGCAGGAGCAGGTGGCTTCTTCTGGTCAGGTGAGTCACTTCCTAATGAGATCCTTCTATTTGTTTTACTATTAAAGTGCACCTGACCTTCAGTTGACCTCAGAGCCTCGGATTTAATAATGGAGACCTCAGCTTTAGCTTAAATTAAGCTTGTGTCGTTGTCAGGATTCCCGCAACCTACCTGTGAATATTCATTTTTTTTTCATTACTATACAAGTACACTCTTACCAAATTTTACCAAACCATGCATAGCAACTCATTTATGGTGATTAAAATGTTACCGTGACAATCGGAGAGTCGCGAAAAAGTCGTCCAAGAATCGTTGCGTTTGCGCTTAACTTTCTACTGAGTCAAGTAGACTAAATAGAGTTGTTATCAAATGCGAAATGCAATTCTTATTCATCAGAGTCACAGAGTCATAGACAATAAAACGCCTCAAATTGACTTTTTAGCGACTCTTTGAGGACGGTTAGGCGGCTCGTACCGTGACATCTCGTCGTACATGTGCAACTCCCCCCCCCCCTGATTTACACTGGCCACGCGACTTACTTTTTGACCAAAAATGCGACGTACCTAAGAAAGAAACCCTAAAGTAAATTAATACCACTTTGGGTAAACGGCAGGAGTAACTTGCATGTCTTATAAAGGCTTAAATGCCTCGTCATCTAATTAGTACTAAATCTATATTCTTGGCCTGGTTAGTAGTAGTATATATCCAGCTTCATTTTCCAACATTCGCTTCCCTAGCAACCGGCATCGGAGCGAAGAATCGCCTCCCTGACTGAGCAGCTGCAGCGCAGAGGCTTTCGCGACCTCGACTGCCTCAACTGGCGACCCCCGGCTACAGCCGAGCCTTCGTCAACTGTAGCAATAGCCTCCGACTCGGCCAAGGCGTCCGTGGTTCGAATCCGCTCCACGGCCGATTCGCAGCGCGATCGTCTGGCCGCCGAGCTGAAGCAGCGCCTGCAACGCCTGACTGACTCCATCGGGCAGCGGTTTCCTCGGAGCGCCACGGCCGCGCGCAGTCGGACTTCTTCGGGCGGCTCGGGTCCGTTTGTTGACTTCCAAACAGCTCATCAGCAGCAGCAGCAGCAGCCAGCTTCTATCGATCTGCCCCAGTATTCGGCTATTGTGATGGACAACGCCGCTGATCTTGTCGACGAGTTGAATGGCTGCGAAACTGCATTCGCCTCGGCGAATCATCTGTTTACTACTACTCAGCTGTTTAATTTGAGTAGTCAGTTGGATCGGTGCAAGAAAATGCTGGCTTCCGCTGGGTGAGCATCCTTGTAGCTTTGTATAATTCAATTATCATTATTGATGTTCAAAATGTTTAACTGAATGCTGTATATCCCATCTTGGAAATCCCATTTAGTAGATTCCCAATCTTGGAAATCCCATTTAGTAGATTCCCTATTCTGGAAATCCCATTTAGTAGATTCCCTATTCTTGAAATCCCATTTAGTAGATTCCCTATTCTGGAAATCCCATTTAGTAGATTCCCTATTCTGGAAATCCCATTTAGTAGATTCCCTATTCTTGAAATCCCATTTAGTAGATTCCCCATTCTGTAAATCCCATTTAGTAGATTCCCCATCCTGGAAATATCCCATTTAGTAGATTCCCTATTCTGGAAATCCCATTTAGTAGATTCCCCATCCTGGAAATCCCATTTAGTAGATTCCCTATTCTGGAAATCCCATTTAGTAGATTCCCCATTCTGGAAATCCCATTTAGTAGATTCCCCATCCTGGAAATATCCCATTTAGTAGATTCCCTATTCCGGAAATCCCATTTAGTAGATTCCCCATTCTGGAAATCCCATTTAGTAGATTCCCTATTCTTCTGGAAATATCCCATTTATTAGATTCCCTATTCTGGAAATATCCCATTTAGTAGATTCCCTATTCTGGAAATATCCCATTTAGTAGATTCCCTATTCTGGAAATCCCATTTAGTAGATTCCCCATCCTGGAATTCCCATTTAGTAGATTCCCCATCCTGGAAATCCCATTTAGTAGATTCCCTATTCCGGAAATCCCATTTAGTAGATTCCCTATTCTGGAAATCCCATTTAGTAGATTCCCTATTCTGGAAATCCCATTTAGTAGATTCCCTATTCTGGAAATATCCCATTTAGTAGATTCCCTATTCTGGAAATCCCATTTAGTAGATTCCCCACTCTGTAAATCCCATTTAGTAGATTCCCCATCCTGGAAATATCCCATTTAGTAGATTCCCTATTCTGGAAATCCCATTTAGTAGATTCCCCATCCTGGAAATCCCATTTAGTAGATTCCCTATTCTGGAAATCCCATTTAGTAGATTCCCCATTCTGGAAATCCCATTTAGTAGATTCCCCATCCTGGAAATATCCCATTCAGTAGATTCCCTATTCCGGAAATCCCATTTAGTAGATTCCCTATTCTGGAAATCCCATTTAGTAAATTCCCCATTCTGGAAATATCCCATTCAGTAGATTCCCTATTCTGGAAATCCCATTTAGTAGATTCCCTATTCTGGAAATCCCATTTAGTAGATTCCCTATTCTGGAAATCCCATTTAGTAAATTCCCCATTCTGGAAATATCCAATTCAGTAGATTCCCTATTCTGGAAATCCCATTTAGTAGATTCCCTATTCTGGAAATCCCATTTAGTAGATTCCCTATTCTGGAAATCCCATTTAGTAGATTCCCTCTTCTGGAAATATCCCATTTAGTAGATTCCCTATTCTGGAAATCCCATTTAGTAGATTCCCCATCCTGGAAATATCCCATTTAGTAGATTCCCTATTCCGGAAATCCCATTTAGTAGATTCCCTATTCTGGAAATCCCATTTAGTAAATTCCCCATTCTGGAAATATCCCATTCAGTAGATTTCCTATTCTGGAAATCCCATTTAGTAGATTCCTTATTCTGGAAATATCCCATTTAGTAAACTCCCCATTCTGGAAATCCCACATGCTACGTGCAGTATCCCACCTGGTATATAAGCTGATATAAAATCGGCAACCTTGTGTCAACGCCAGGTAACCTTCTTATCTTATTATTTGAGTTCATATTTACCTTGGCAACTATCTATGAAATTATAAAAGCATTATATTTGAACAATGATATGCTACTTAAGATGATGCTAGCTATATAGGCAGCATATGCTGCCGAGCTTCAGTTTTAGTCAATATTTTTTTTTTTAGAGGCAGGGGGGTTGTGTGCACCTTGGCGCAATTTAAGCGTCATTGGCACACAACCGGCGAGAGGCATTACTACCCATTCCGCCGACTCCCCTGAGCAGGCATACAAGCGCGCGGATACGTTACGCAGGCACACACTCACACAGGAGTGTACAGCGGCCCTAACTTTATTTATTGTTAGGCATGTACACTTCACTGCGCCTTGGGGGGGTTGGCTCTCAAGGCCGTTAATTGCACAAGCGAGCCAAGCCAAGATTCCAATCCAGCCCCAAATTAATGTGGCTGCACTTGGAATCGAGCCTGGGTCGCGGCACACCAGAGCAGCTGCGCTACCGCTGGGCTACGGCCCCCTTTTAGTCAATATTAGCTTGGAGTTTTGCTCAGCCAGACAGGTACTAAGATGCGGTTGCCATATGTATAAATCACAGCTTAGGTGTAGTTTCATTCGTAGATTTATCTATTTCATGCTGATAAAAGGAAGGCATGCACTTATTGAGCCCAGCTGCTCATCCCTCTGGCCAATGAGCCGGCATCACGTGGATAGGTTTGAGTTGAGCTTTGACGAGCGAAATCTGTTTATCTTAATCCCCTGATTTTTTGTCTCTGTGACCTCAAAATATGGGTATGGCCTTGGGAAAGGCTGTAGTTAAATCGCCTGTGCTAATATACTAGCTATTGATCCATGCTCGATAACATTCAGTGGATTGCTAGACCCTCTCTATTAAATTCAATCTAGTGGATTGCTAGACCCTCCATTACATTCAGTGGATTGCTAGACCCTCTCTCCATAACATTCAGTGGATTGCTAGACCCTCTCTACCCTAATCTTTTGTGGATTGCTAGACCCTCTCTACCCTAATCTTCTGTGGATTGCTAGACCCTCTCTACCCTAATCTTCTGTGGATTGCTAGACCCTCTCTAGCCTAATCTTCTGTGGATTGCTAGACCCTCTCTAGCCTAATCTTCTGTGGATTGCTAGACCCTCTCTACCCTAATCTTCTGTGGATTGCTAGACCCTCTCTACCCTAATCTTCTGTGGATTGCTAGACCCTCTCTAGCCTAATCTTCTGTGGATTGCTAGACCCTCTCTAGCCTAATCTTCTGTGGATTGCTAGACCCTCTCTACCCTAATCTTCTGTGGATTGCTAGACCCTCTCTATAACATTCAGTAGATTGCTAGACCCTCTCTACCATAACATTCAGTGGATTGCTAGACCCGCTCTCTATTACATTCAGTGGATTGCTAGACCCGCTCTCTATTACATTCAGTGGATTGCTAGACCCGCTCTCCATAACCTTCAATGGATTGCTAGACCCACTCTCCGTAACTTTCACTGGATTGCTAGACCCACTCTTTGTGCTGTTGAGTGAAATCAGAGGATCTTGAACAGTTTTTTTCTTTTTATTATTTATTTTTAAGTGCATACATGTAGTTAGTTATTTTGTTGTGAATTAATCTAGAGCAAGACACATGTATATTGCTATTTACAACCGATAATTAGTATTTATAATCAATGCTATAGGAATAGGAATGCATCAGTTTCAATTCCTTGACTCGAACCCCAAACCCCTAGAGTCCTCGGTGATAGTTAACAGCAGTGCATATTAAACAGTTTTTATTCAAACTACACTTCACTTGTGAAACGTCAGTTCCCTTGTGTTGCTAAATAGATTTTCATCAAATATTATCTTGGGAGCCGGGGCCGGCTAATCCTCTTGAGTATATAGCATGCCAGTCAATTGAGGCGATCTTCCGCTCCTATTTACAGGTTTTTTATTGTGCTTATTTTAAAATTTCCTAAGCATTGAATGTGCTTTGACCTCTGCGGCCCGCTATCTCAGACTTTATTTAGATTACTTTCCTGTGCTCTAGCGATTCTTTGTGTCTCTGTCAGCTCTATCCACTCTCGGCTGCACCCTACCTCCCTGCCGTTTCTGTCTGGAATAGCTCCTTTTTCTATCTACCTCTTGTATCTCTCCTTTCTCTCCCCCCCTGTCTATCTCTCTCTCCATCTCTGCCTCTCTCCCTCCTGTCTATCTCTCTCTCCATCTCTGCCTCTCTCCCTCCTGTCTATCTCTCTCTCCATCTCTGCCTCTCTCCCTCCTGTCTATCTCTCTCTCTCCATCTCTGCCTCTCTCCCTCCTGTCTATCTCTCTCTCTCAATCTCTACCTCTGCCTCTCCCCCTCCTGTCTATCTCAATCTCTACCTCTGCCTCTCTCCCTCCTGTCTATCTCAATCTCTACCTCTGCCTCTCTCCCTCCTGTCTATCTCTCTCTCCATCTCTACCTCTCTCCCTCCTGTCTATCTCTCTCTCCATCTCTGCCTCTCTCCCTCCTGTCTATCTCTCTCTCCATCTCTGCCTCTCCCCCTCCTGTCTATCTCTCTCTCCATCTCTGCCTCTCTCCCTCCTGTCTATCTCTCTCTCTCAATCTCTACCTCTGCCTCTCCCCCTCCTGTCTATCTCAATCTCTACCTCTGCCTCTCTCCCTCCTGTCTATCTCAATCTCTACCTCTGCCTCTCTCCCTCCTGTCTATCTCTCTCTCTATCTCTGCCTCTCTCCCTCCTGTCTATCTCTCTCTCTCCATCTCTGCCTCTCTCCCTCCTGTCTATCTCTCTCTCCATCTCTGCCTCTCTCCCTCCTGTCTATCTCTCTCTCTCCATCTCTGCCTCTCTCCCTCCTGTCTATCTCTCTCTCCATCTCTGCCTCTCTCCCTCCTGTCTATCTCTCTCTCTCCATCTCTGCCTCTCTCCCTCCTGTCTATCTCTCTCTCCATCTCTGCCTCTCCCCCTCCTGTCTATCTCTCTCTCTCAATCTCTACCTCTGCCTCTCCCCCTCCTGTCTATCTCAATCTCTACCTCTGCCTCTCTCCCTCCTGTCTATCTCAATCTCTACCTCTGCCTCTCTCCCTCCTGTCTATCTCTCTCTCCATCTCTACCTCTCTCCCTCCTGTCTATCTCTCTCTCCATCTCTGCCTCTCTCCCTCCTGTCTATCTCTCTCTCCATCTCTGCCTCTCCCCCTCCTGTCTATCTCTCTCTCCATCTCTGCCTCTCTCCCTCCTGTCTATCTCTCTCTCTCCATCTCTGCCTCTCTCCCTCCTGTCTATCTCTCTCTCCATCTCTACCTCTGTCCCTCTTCCTCTCTCCCCCTTCTCTCCCTCTCCCTCTCTCCCTCTCCCTCTCTCCCCTCTCCCTCTCTCTAGGGCCTCTCTTCCTCTATCTCTTTTTTTCTCTCTCTCCCGTCTACTCCCTCTCCACCATAGAGAGATATTTTCAATTTTCTCTCCATCTACTTCTTTGCATTTAATCCCTATATACAGTTACGACCCTTTGACTTTCTATACGAGCTATATATTTATAAAGTTAGTTATGCAAAATATCGATAACACAACAGCAATACGACGTACAATTAAAATGATATTCTAGTAGTATGCAAAGCTAAAACATGTATTCTCACATTTTAGTTATCTAACCAATTTTCTATTGGCTGAGACAGGGCCAATCAGCGAAGGCCAGTGCCTTTCTAGAAAAGCTAGCAATTTCAGCTGTAGGAAATCTATTCTCCCAGTCACCTTCTTGCATCTGTTATAAAAAAGTACTTCAAACTAAGCTAAAGAAAATAAACTAAGCACTGAAGTGCAAACAATATGAACTCCGCTAAGCGTCTGCTAATGAAGTCTTACATAATGGATTAAGTTCGGAGTGAACATTGTCGAAGACGGCAAAGTCTGCGTATGGATGTCTCACTCAGCTGCTCAACGGAACGCCAGAATTCAGTGAGTCAATCTGTTTTATTATATTTTTATATTCTGTCATTGCTTTTGTGAGTTGACTGTGCTTTTTTATTCATAACTGTGCTACTCTCTCACTTCTACATTTGTGCTACTCTCCCTATCTCTGTGCTACTCTCTCACTTCTACATTTGTGCTACTCTCTCACTTCTACATTTGTGCTACTCTCTCACTTCTACATTTGTGCTACTCTCTCTATCTCTGTGCTACTCTCTCACTTCTACATTTGTGCTACTCTCTCACTTCTACATTTGTGCTACTCTCTCTATCTCTGTGCTACTCTCTCACTTCTACATTTGTGCTACTCTCTCTATCTCTGTGCTACTCTCTCACTTCTACATTTGTGCTACTCTCTCACTTCTACATTTGTGCTACTCTCCCTATCTCTGTGCTACTCTCTCACTTCTACATTTGTGCTACTCTCTCACTTCTACATTTGTGCTACTCTCTCACTTCTACATTTGTGCTACTCTCTCTATCTCTGTGCTACTCTCTCACTTCTACATTTGTGCTACTCTCTCTATCTCCGTGTTACTCTATCTCTATCTCTGTGCTACTCTCTCACTTCTACATCTGTGCTACTCTCTCTCTCCGTGTTACTCTCTCTCTCTATCTCTGTGCTACTCTCTCACTTCTACATCTGTGCTACTTTCTCTTCTATCTCTGTGCTACTCTCTCTCTCCGTGTTACTCTCTCTCTATCTCTGTGCTACTCTCTCACTTCTACATCTGTGCTACTCTCTCTCTCTCTCTCTCTCTCTCTCTCTCTCTCTCTCTTCTATCTCTGTGCTACTCTCTCTCTCTCCGTGTTACTCTCTCACTTCTACATTTGTGCTACTCTCTCTTATATATCTGTGCTACTCTCTCACTTCTACATCTGTGCTACTCTCTCACTTCTACATCTGTGCTACTCTCTCACTTCTACATCTGTGTTACTCTCTCACTTCTACATCTGTGCTACTCTCTCACTTCTACATCTGTGCTACTCTCTCTCTCTCTTCTATCTCTGTGTACTCTCTCACTTCTACATCTGTGCTACTCTCTCTCTCTCTTCTATCTCTGTGCTACTCTCTCACTTCTACATCTGTGCTACTCTCTCTCTCTCTTCTATCTCTGTGCTACTCTCTCACTTCTACATCTGTGCTACTCTCTCTCTCTTCTATCTCTGCTACTCTCTCACTTCTACATCTGTGCTACTCTCTCTCTCTCTTCTATCCCTGTGCTACTCTCTCTCTCTCTTCTATCTCTGTGCTACTCTCTCACTTCTACATCTGTGCTACTCTCTCTCTCTTCTATCTCTGCTACTCTCTCTCTCTCTCTTCTATCCCTGTGCTACTCTCTCTTCTCTATATGTTAATATATTTTTTTCAAATTGATGTTGAAATGTTTAATATGCTGAAAAACATAAATTTGAAGTGGCGTGTGCGATGAAAAGTAGACTTCTATCCGCTTAGCTCATCTTGAATTGCGGAGTGAATGGCAGCTAGTTTCATTTTTTCAACTGACAAGCTCAAAAAGCTTATAATAATGCACGTTGCAAGCTTCTTCTCGAGTAGCTTTGTAGATCAATGCTATTGAAAAAGATGCCACTTTAAAAGAGAGATTATTTTTCTGTTAAATTGCCATCTGCTCACTGCTCACCTATTTTTAGTCGAATGAACTGGAGCGATGAATGGTTGAACTCATGTGCTGTTTAGTTGAGTTGATTTTTGTTAATTCAAGTTTAGCCATGCGTACACAACTGACTTATCGTTCACTGGTGCTCTGGGAGCTCTGCTTTTTAGGGTTTGGCCTGGGTATTGTTGTTAGGGAATTTTCTATCATATCTGCTGCGCTTGCTCTGAGGATTGTTTGAGTGCCTGTCTGTCTGTCTGCCTGCCTGTCTGTCTGCCTGTCTGTCTGTCTGTCTGTCTGCCTGCCTGCCTGTCTGCCTGCCTGTCTGTCTGTCTGCCTGCCTGCCTGTCTGTCTGTCTGTCTGTCTGTCTGTCTGCCTGCCTGCCTGTCTGCCTGCCTGTCTGTCTGTCTGTCTGTCTGCCTGCCTGTCTGCCTGCCTGTCTGCCTGTCTGCCTGCCTGTCTGTCTGCCTGCCTGCCTGCCTGCCTACCTGCCTGTCTGTCTGTCTGTCTGTCTGTCCCTGTCTGTCTTAGTGTCTCTCTGTCTGTCTGTCTGTCTGTCTGTCTGTCTGTCTGTCTGTCTGTCTGTCTGTCTGTCTGTCTGTCTTAGTGTCTGTCTGTCTTAGTGTCTGTCTGTCTTAGTGTCTGTCTGTCTGTCTGCCTGTCTGTCTGTCTGTCTGCCTGTCTGTCTGTCTGCCTTTGTCTGTCTGTCTGTCTGTCTGTCCCTGTCTGTCTTAGTGTCTCTCTGTCTGTCATGTCTGTCTGTCTGTCTGTCATGTCTGTCTATATACGATTATCTATCAATCTATTTTCATGTTTCTTTATTCACATTAGATTTTGCTCATCCCATTGTCTTTACGGATTCAACAGTCAGCAGGAGCGATTAAAACTGACAGTTATGATCAGCTTAACGGGACTCTGCGTGACGCAAATAATGGTGAAGGTCTTTGCGTACACAATTACATGTATATATGAGTATTTATTATGTAAATCATATAATAACTACAAATGTCTACTATTGCTGTAGACGTGCTTATAGCTGGAAAAGCCAAGCTGCTGATAAAGTTGTCCCGGCCTCTGTGTCCGGTCACGTGATCTCGCTTTATAGATAAATGAAGCCACTCAAATGACAAAGAAAGAAAAATTATAATAGTAAAAATATTTCAGACATTCAAGTGTTTGGCCTAATAATGAGATTACTTTGCGAGATTTATAAAAGCGCTAGTTAGAACAGATGTTTTTTAATCAAAGAAATAAACTATCGGTGGGGTGGCTGGCTCGTGCTTGCTTTGACTACACATTGGCACAATTGGCTTTGTTTCATTATTGGTACTGAAATATAGTCTGTTGCTGGTACGGGTCTGGGTGTATTAGGACAGCTGAGCAGCGGATAGTCAATACATACAGACAGACAGACAGACAGACAGACAGACAGACAGACAGACAGACAGACAGACAGACACAGACAGATGACAGAGACAGACAG
This sequence comes from Macrostomum lignano, assembly GCA_002269645.1. Classification (NCBI taxonomy): domain Eukaryota; kingdom Metazoa; phylum Platyhelminthes; family Macrostomidae; genus Macrostomum; species Macrostomum lignano. The sequence goes on from NIVC01001022.1 coordinate 321,801, forward strand.
ACAGATGACACAGACAGACAGACAGACAGACAGACAGACAGACAGACAGACAGACAGACAGACAGACAGACAGACAGACAGACAGAGGACAGACAGACAGACAGACAGACAAACAGGCAGGCAAGCAGGCATTATGACACACAGACAGACAGATGGACAATCAGACGGACAGACAGACAGGTAGACAGACAGACAGTCCGATTAATAAACATTGGGTCAGACCAATTGATGCATAAATTCTATTGCCATACGCGATTCGCAAAGCTGCATCCCTGCGCTGCAATTCGCACTACAATGTGCAGCATTAGAGGACGCGTATCCCGTCAGCGCTAAAAGTCTGAGGCTTCAGTCTCTTCTGCTTTGGCTTGCATCCAATATTTGCTTGATGCCGAAGAAACTGCACAGCTAATAACAGCTGCTGTTCCTCATCAGCTAATGTGCCACATTGGGATCGCCGCAATTCTCTCTGTGTCCCTGTGTCCGTCTCCGCTTTTTCTCTGGAACCAAAGCAAGACAAATCTTTTCTGCCGGTTTTCCGCTGCTTTAACATCTTTGTCGAGTTTTCTTTTGGTGTGCTTAACAATCTTTTTAATAAGCGTGTGCTTGGTTTTTCTTTGTCAGTATGGTGCCTAAATTGCCGATATTTGGGCTTAAGCTGATTGTCTGTTTTTGCCTGTTAATTGCTGTGCGTCTGTAGATGACAAAATCAAAATGAATTCTGCGCTTTTTGTATTTTTAAAATGTTTTTTCAGCTTGCATTTAACTATGCTGAAAAGTGAATTAAAAGAGTGAAAATGGGAGAAGGGAAAGAGTGAAAATGGGAGAAGGGAAAGAGTAAAAATGGGAGAAGGGAAAGAGTAAAAATGGGATAAGAGAAAGAGTACAAATGGGAGAAGAGAAAGAGTAAAAATGGGAGAAGGGAAAGAGTAAAAATGGGATAAGAGAAAGAGTACAAATGGGAGAAGGGAAAGAGTGAAAATGGGAGAAGGGAAAGAGTTAAAATGGGAGAAAGGAAAGAGTGAAATTGGAGAAGAGAAAGAGTGAAAATGGGAGAAGAGAAAGAGTGAAAATGGAATAAGAGAAAGAGTGAAAATTGGAGCAGGGAAAGAGTGAAAATGAGAGAAGGATAAGCGTGCAAATGGGAGAATGGAAAGAGTGAAAATGGGAGAAGAGAAAGAGTGAAAATTGGAGAAAGGAAAGAGTGAAATTGGAGAATGGAAAGAGTGAAAATGGGAGAAGAGAAAGAGTGAAATTGGAGAAGAGAAAGAGTGAAATTGGAGAAGAGAAAGAGTGAAAATGGGAGAAGAGAAAGAGTGAAAATGGGAGAAGAGAAAGAGTGAAAATGGGAGAAGAGAAAGAGTGAAAATGGGAGAAAGGAAAGAGTGAAATTGGAGAAGAGAAAGAGTGAAATTGGAGAAGAGAAAGAGTGAAAATGGAAGAAGAGAAAGAGTGAAAATGGGAGAAGGGAAAGAGTGAAAATGGGAGAAGAGAAAGAGTGAAAATGGGAGAAAGGAAAGAGTAAAAATAAGAGAAAGGAAAGAGTGAAAATGGAAGAAGAAAAAGAGTGAAAATGGGAAAAGGGAAAGAGTGAAAATGAAAGAAGAGAGAGTGAAAATGGGAGAAGAGAAAACTGAAAATAGGAGGAGAAAATGACTAAAAATCGGAGAAATTATTTGGAAATCAGAGATTAAGAATAAAGAAATCACAGATGTTTTTAAGTGAAAATTTAAATCGGAAAATATTAAGGTTTTTTAATGAAAGATAAAAGTTCAGCTTCTTACACGCTGTTTATTTATTTTCTCGTTTATTTGCATTTAAAAATACTTTTTTCCGTGGTAATAACTCTCGCCCTTACATTACAAAATTTTCAGCCGCTGGATGAACTCAGCGAGTCGATGGCGCCAATTCATCCTGGAGTTTCACAGCGTCACCAGTACCTGCTGCTCTTGCTGCTCTTCAGCTTCCATTGCCCCTGGCAACCAGTCGAACTGTTTGTTAAATCGTATCGAAGCCCTAGTAACCGAAGCCGAAACTCTATTAATCGATGCCGCTATTGAAACTCGCTCGTCATCGCCAGCCCTGAGCAGCAGGGCCAGTCAGAATTGCCAGCTGATTTGCGTCGAATCTCAGTACTCAAAGTCGGAAGTGTTGACCCTGTTGCGCCAGTGTCGCCAGACTGTGTTAACTGCTCAAGCATTCACAGATGTCGCCAATAATGATAAAGATTTGTCAGCAGAGATTAAGTCGCGCTTAGTAATCGGCAGTGAAGCTGAGGCGATGTGAGTGGCAGATCGACTGTCATGGACTGCCGCCACTGCCTGTGTATCAATTAAGTATCTGTCTACAGGTCTAAATCAGTAGCATACCCAATATGGAAACGAAGCATTTTTAGTATATTAGACTAGCCATCTAGCGCCCCCCCCCCCGAAGGGGCGGCCAATAAGCAAATGATGAAAATTATTTATGTAAATCATTTAAAATGAAAGCACATTTCTTAAAAGCATTCCTTCTTCAGTTTTATAAATCCCCTTATTCGAGTAAAATTGTCAGGGACAAATATTTGGAGAGCCAACAAATAATAAAGTAATTTTTTGAATAAACTAAATGTAGCTTCTGACCTCTTAGCCTTCGCATCTCAGAAATGCCCCCCCGTAAGCCTTGACATCTTGGTGTGAACTGCAGGGGTTTATGTGAACTGTGGGGATTAGTGTGAACTGCCAGGGGGTTATGTGAACTGTAGGGATTAGTGTGAACTGCATAGGGTTTATATGAATTGTAGGGATTTGTGTGAACAGTATGGGTTTATGGGAACTGTAGAGAGTTGTGTGAACTGCAGTGGTTTGTTTAAATTGTAAGGATTTGTGTGAACTGCAGGGGTTTGTGTGAACTGCAGTGGTTTGTGTGAACTATAGGGGTTTGTGTGAACTTCAGGGGTTTGTGTGAACTTTAGAGATTGTGTGAACTGCAGGAGTTCGTGTAAATTGTAGGGATTTGTGTGAACTGGGTTTGTGTGAATTGTAGGATTTGTGTGAACTGCGGGGGGTTTTGTGAACTACAGGGTTTTGCATGGACCTCCAGGGTTTGTGTGAACAACATCGCAGGGTTTTTGTGAAATAAGGACCTTATGTGAATGGAAAGTTTGACACCTTAGTAGTAGACTAAGTATTAGTCAGAAGTCTACTTGTCTTATTAAGAACTAGGCTGAGCTGAACTTTTTTAGCATAAAAAATTAATCCAAGCTTTTATAAAGTTCTCTGAATAGCTTAGGATTTATTTTAGAAAATAAAATTCCAAAACTTTCCAATTATATAGATTAGTACAGCTTAGCTTACCAACAAATACTCAGACCGGTGCCCAGTAATTTATCCCATTTATCCTATTTATCCCATCATCACGCAGAGTCTGATCTGGCAGTTCAATTCCCCCAATCAAACCGGTGTAGAGGAGCACCCAGCGGTACATGTCTTAAAGCTGTACCTCTCTTATTTTTTTCTTCTCTATCCGGCTGATTTTGACGATCGTGAAGTTGACGCGAAGATCTGGGAGTTGTTCCGGGACTCTCTGCTCTGCCCAATTCAATCAGCTTCTAAATTCATCCCAACAGTCTAACCCTTCCCTGCCCCGGCTGACTGTGCGCATGGGACTGTCCTCTGCCCCCCCCCCTTGCGAGCCGTTCTACCCTAGAGATTTCAGGGAGATTCTCTGCATTGGAGATGCTCGTTTGCTTTTTTTCGTCTTTCTTATCTGTCTCTCTCTCTCCCTATCTCTCTCTTCCCCTTCATCCTGTTGCCGGCTTTACTAACTTCTTTCTCCCCGACTGCATCCAGCTGGTCTGTTTTTTCTGTGTCTAATAATATCTGGCAGAAACTGTCTCTATGTTGAATAGCTCTCTTGTATTTTAGAGTTCACAAGCGCTGTTTCTCTTTTTTGAGAATTTGTGTATTTTTTCGTGTGTTAGACTTTGACTTTTACTCAAACATTAGTTTTTAAAAGTCTGCGTTTTTTATGATCCCTCCATTCAAATATGTTCACTTTTATCTAATCACTCTTGTCTAGTCACTAATCACTCTCCTCTTTTCACTTTACCTATCTACCCTTCCTAATGACCACTCCCCTCTCGTTTCTTCACTGTCCTTCCTTCACTCCCGTCTCTTCACTCTCCCACTCTCCTTCCTTCACACCCGTCTCTTCACTGTCCTTCCTTCACTCCCGTCTCTTCACTCTCCTTCCTTCACTCCCGTCTCTTCACTCTCCTTCCTTCACTCCCGTCTCTTCACTCTCCTTCCTTCACTCCCGTCTCTTCACTCTCCTTCCTTCACTCCCGTCTCTTCACTCTCCTTTCACGCCCGTCTCTTCACCCTCTCCTTCCTTCACTCCCGTCTCTTCACTCTCCTTCCTTCACTCCCGTCTCTTCACTCCTTCCTTCACACCCGTCTCTTCACTCTCCTTCCTTCACACCCGTCTCTTCACTCTCCTTCCTTCACTCCCGTCTCTTCACTCTCCTTCCTTCACTCCCGTCTCTTTACTCTCCTTTCAGTCCCGTCTCTTCACCCTCTGCTTCCTTCACTCCCGTCTCTTCACTCTCCTTCATTCACTCCCGTCTCTTCACTCTCCTTCATTCACTCTCGTCTCTTCACTCTCCTTTCACTCCCGTCTCTTCACTCTCCTTCCTTCACTCTCGTCTCTTCACTGCCCCCTTTGTCTCTATCTCGCTCTAGCAGTTCTTTCTCACTTCCTACTCTTTCTTTACATCGCAACTTAGTCTCAAAGCTATGTGTTAGCACCGCTGTGAAAGCTTTCTAATAAGATTTTGGCATAACAGTGAACAATCGCTATAAGAATTAAGTGTGAGCTCCTATTCACTTTTGTGTTTTCTACGCCAACCAAAATTGATCTTTTTTCGTCTGTCTCTCATTTTCGCTGTGCCTGCTTTCTGTTTTTCTGATTGCAACTTTTTTTTGGGGGGGGGGGGGTTGCTTCTCTTCTTCAGATATCCAGCTAACTTGGCTACTGCGCGGAGGTGACCAGCCTTAATTAGCCTGCGGACACGGAGCAGTTGAAAGATTGGCATGAGGGTGTGTGTGGGGGGGGGTTACCTGACCTAGCAGCGTCTTTCGCTACCTAATTAGTGCTTAGTGTGTTTTTTATTTACTAGTATTGCAGGGATCTGGAATTTTCGTACTTTTCATTGTAGTAGTATATGGCACCGCATTCCGGAGTTAATTGTAGTTTCAATGCAACCTAGCTTAGTATATTTCATATTGATATTTTTGGCTTTGTAATGCGTAGGTAATTTCAGTAGCAATTTTCGCACCCCTCATCTAGAAATGCATTTGAGGATGGCAGCTGAGATGCAGAATGCCAGAGATAAAGAGAGAGAGAGGGAGAGAAGTGTATGACGTGATCGAGAAATGCAATATAAAATCAAATAAAAAATCCTCGTGTGAATACACATTACCAGGCCAATAACATGTCGATATTGGCTAATCCCGCACCTCCGTGGCCTGCTGTTTGGGCGGCAATGTTTTTGAGTATCAAGTTTTTTTGTACCCAATCATGTATTTGCTATGCGCTGTTATGCACGGCTGTCTACTCAGATTACTAATTCTATTTTTCCGGGAAATGGGCAGATATGACTGGCGGATGCTAAGACAGACAGACAGACGGGCAGACGCTAAAACACAAATTTGGACCGACAGACACAGACACTAGGACAGACACAGACACTAAGACAGACACAGACACTAAGACAGACACAGACACTAGGACAGACACAGACACTAAGACAGACACAGACACTAAGACAGACACAGACACTAGGACAGACACAGACACTAAGACAGACACAGACACTAGGACAGACACAGACACTAGGACAGACACAGACACTAAGACAGACACAGACATTAAGGCAGACACAGACATTAAGGCAGACACAGACACTCAAGCAGACGCAGACACTGAGACAGACACAGGCATTAAGGCAGACACAGACACTCAAGCAGACGCAGACACTGAGACAGACACAGGCATTAAGGCAGACACAGACACTCAAGCAGACACGGACACTAAGACAGACTCTAAGACAGATACAGACAATAGGACAGACACAGACACTAAGGCAGACACAGACACTCAAGCAGACGCAGACACTGAGACAGACACAGGCACTCAAGCAGACGCAGACACTGAGACAGACACAGGCATTAAGGCAGACACAGACACTCAAGCAGACGCAGACACTGAGACAAACACAGGCATTAAGGCAGACACAGACACTCAAGCAGACAAGGACACTAAGACAGACTCCAAGACAGGCACAGACACTAAGAGACACAGAAATGAAGGCAGACACATAGACACTAAGACAGACGCAGACATTAAGGCAGGCACATCGACACCCAGACAGACAGAGACACTAAGACGGAAAGAGGCATTAAGGCAGACACAGACACTAAGACAGACACAGGCATTAAGGCAGACACAGACGAAGACATACACTAATACAGCCAAACTAATAACTATTGTGAATTTAAGATTCATTTTAAACCCTACAAAACTAATGTAAGCAGTTCGCCCTCTGACAAAAATCTGTGCCCATCCAGTGCATCTCCTTTGCGGAGCTTCTATGCACACACACACGGGTTAGTGAGTAAGCAAACTCGCTAGTAGTAAGAGATAGAAATAGAAAAAGCTGCGCATATTCTTTCTTAGAATCGATCCGCGAGTTGTCCAGATTAGAGAGGCAGGCTATAGCTGCTTGTGGGTGGAGAGAGTGAGAGCCTGTATAACTGGAGGAGTAAGGCCGTTATTGATCGGTTTCGCTACTCTTGCTACTAGCAGCAGTTCTGTGTTTTACTGAAATAATTCTAAAAAAACTGCCGAGTGTTTTAAGGGTATGTTTGTTCGTTCGTTGTGGGACAAAGTCTTAGAATTTGCGGTAATCGGTTAGAGCGTCGGCACTCACGACTGAAAGGTCGGGGTTCGATTCTCGACCCCTTAGGAACAATTAGTGTCATTGAGCAAGACACTTAACTCTGCATTGCTTCAGTTCACCCAGCTGTAAAATGGCTGTCAGCATTAGCTGGGGTAATTGAGGCTGTGTGTGGCGACCCCCCACCGTCCTTTGAACTGCAGGTGTAATCAATTATTATTATTTTATTAATATTACTTGTTTGCGACCTTCTCAACCGCTGTAACAAGATTTGACTTTTTAAACATTCAAACCTTGATGTACGCATAAAAACCACTAATTAGATGACGAGGCATTATCCTAGAGCAATAGAGTCATACCTAATCCCCTTTGTTTACCTCTCCAGGTCTAGCTCAGTCACGTCAACTCCGACGCATTCGATTCGCTCCCTGCCGTCTGCCGAGGCCGCCACCCAGCTGGAGGATTTAACAAAGGAATGCGACTCCCTGCTGGCTTGGCTGACTCGCGCCAAAGCTACCGTAGAGTCTGGCGCCGAGCGCCATTCTAAGCGCCAATTATTGCTAGCGGACGATCTGCCTGGTCACCGGCGACTGCTGACTGAACTGGCCGGAGTTCAGACCGGCCTGGAGACCGAGGGTGTTCGCGTCAGTGAACTGCTGGGCGCTTGCGAGCGGCTGGCATCGGGTCCTGCGGCGGCACAGCAGCAGCACCAGATTGCTGCTTTTAAAGAGAAAGCCGATAAGGTTTGTTGTTTTGTTACCTAGTAAATTCTTAGCAAGATGTGTTTAATAATTTTCTCAATTTTCTTGATTTCCCAAAAATATTTATCATATTCAATTTTGTCGCCTAATTTCTTAGCGGGGGCTTTATATCTCTGAAAAGCAGCTTCTTTCAAAACTCCTTCACTTCGTATCTCCGACACTTCATATCTCCGACATTTCATATCTCCGACACTTCATATCTCTGACAATTCATATCTCCGACATTTCATATCTCCGACACTTCATATCTCTGACAATTCATATCTCCGACATTTCATATCTCCGACATTTCATATCTCCGACATTTCATATCTCCGACACTTCATATCTCTGACAATTCATATCTCCGACATTTCATATCTCCGACATTTCATATCTCCGACACTTCATATCTCTGACAATTCATATCTCCGACACTTCATATCTCCGACATTTCATATCTCCGACATTTCATATCTCCGACACTTCATATCTCCGACACTTCATATCTCCGACATTTCATATCTCCGACATTTCATATCTCCGACACTTCATATCTCCGACACTTCATATCTCCGACACTTCATATCTCCGACATTTCATATCTCCGACACTTCATATCTCTGACAATTCATATCTCCGACATTTCATATCTCCGACACTTCATATCTCTGACAATTCATATCTCCGACATTTCATCTCTCCGACACTTCATATCTTTAGAAACCATAATAATAAAAAGCAAATCGCACTACTGATTTTTCAAACTAAACAAGTAGTATAAACTTTGTTCTTGAACACGCGCGCAGGTCGGCAATCTGTACAGCCAACTGCAGCTGACCGTAGCGGAGAGGCAGCTGGCTCTGGAATCCGACATCTGCTCTCTAGAAGCGTTCCAAGCCTCTCTAGACGACCTGGAGTCTTGGATAGCCAACCAGCTGGTCAGCACTCCAACTTCTCAGGTTGGCGACATGACGTCGGAGCAGCGTCTGGCCCTGGTGGACATCAGCCCGAGAGACTGGTCCGACCGAGAGACCGAGTATCGATTATTAACCGAACGGTACTCAACTATGCTGGACGGCCGGCCGGACAATGCCAGCGACTGTGGAGTCAGCGACTCGTTAAAAACTCGAATGCGCTCACTAGCCAGTGATTGGCTGCGACTAGTTGCTATGTACACCGAGGCCAACCAATCGGCGAGTCCCAGCGCGATTACGCCTCAACGACCTCAAACTGTGTCCTCATCTGCTGCTCCTCTATCGTCATCTTCAGCCTCCCCATCGCCAGTATTTGATCCGCAGTCGCTCCATCATTTGGCTGCCTGGCTGGAGAAAATTCATCATTTTTTGAAGAATCAACGAATTACTATTGGCAAACTGCCAGACTGCGATGACGTGAGTTGCATTTGAATCTCATGTGAGAGTCGCCCTGAATCTCATATGAGAGTCGCCTGAATCTCATGTGAGAATTGCCCTGAATCTCATGTGAGAGTCGCCCTGAATCTCATGTGAGAATTGCCCTGAATCTCATGTGAGAGTCGCCCTGAATCTCATGTGAGAATCGCCCTGAATCTCATGTGAGAGTCGCCCTGAATCTCATGTGAGAATTGCCCTGAATCTCATGTGAGAGTCGCCCTGAATCTCATGTGAGAATTGCCCTGAATCTCATGTGAGAGTCGCCCTGAATCTCATGTGAGAATCGCCCTGAATTTCATGTGAGAGTCGCCCTGAATCTCATGTGAGAGTCGCCCTGAATCTCATGTGAGAATCGCCCTGAATTTCATCTGAAAGTCGCCCTGAATCTCATGTGAGAGTCGCCCTGAATCTCATGTGAGAATTGCCCTGAATCTCATGTGAGAATCGCCCTGAATCTCATCTTAGAGTCGCCCTGAATCTCATGAGAATCGCCCTGAATCTCATCTGAAAGTCGCCCTGAATCTCATGTGAGAATCGCCCTGAATCTCATCTGAGAGTCGCCCTGAATCTCATGAGAATCGCCCTGAATCTCATCTGAAAGTCGCCCTGAATCTCATCTGAGAGTCGCCCTGAATCTCATGTGAGAATCGCCCTGAATCTCATGTGAGAATCGCCCTGAATCTCATATGAGAATCGCCCTGAATCTCATCTGAAAGTCGCCCTGAATCTCATGTGAGAATTGCCCTGAATCTCATGTGGAAATCGCCCTGAATCTCATCTGAGAGTCGCCCTGAATCTCATCTGAAAGTCGCCCTGAATATCATCTGAGAGTCGCCCTGAATCTCATGTGAGAATCGCCCTGAATCTCATGTAAGAGTCGCCCTGAATCTCATCTGAGAGTCGCCCCGAATCCCATATGAGAATCGCCTTGAATCCAAAAAGAAAATTGATCTATTCTAAATTCATACTGGTAGTTACCACGCCTGTAAAAAAATGATTCACTTGAGTTCACACGGTGTGTAAAGTGAATGAGTTTACCATCTGTGATCACTAGAATATGTTCTTTTGAGTTCACTAAATGTCACTCAAAAACCACTGAACCTTTTCCTGCTGTATGCATCTGTAGAAAAAAGTTCTAAAAAACCCTAATTTCTACTCAATCGCCTTAAATAAGTAGTGCAGAAAGAACACGCTAAAACTCAATCTCACTGTTCCAGTCGGACCTGTCCCGTCAGTCCATAGCCAGCGTGGACAGCTTAAGCCCGAACGATGCCCTGGTGAAAGTGAAGAACTACATCAACGAGCTGGAGTCTCGCAGAGACGGTCTGCGTGAAGTCAAGACTCTATTGCGGAGGAAACAGAATTTTCCTTACAATACTCAAGGTGAGTATATTGGTCTTTGTTTGGGGCTTAATGCGCTTTAATCGGTTCTTGATGCTTTAGGATTCGATTTTCGATTCGCTGTGAAAATCGCCCTGAATCTCATGAGAATCGCCTTGAATCCTATATGAGAATCGCCTTGAATCCTATATGAGAATCACCCTGAATCTCATATGAGAATCACCCTGAATCTCATGAGCATCACCCTGAATCTCATATGAGAATCGCTCTGAATCTCATATGAGAATCGCCCTGAAACTCATATAAGAATCGCCCTGAATCTCATATGAGAATCGCCCTGAATCTAATATGAGAATCGCCCTGAATCCCATATGAGAATCTTTTAAAAAACTTGTAGATATGAGAGTTGCACAGTGAATAATCTAATTAAAAAAGCTTCTCTTATTAATAAAGTATCAAATTCACATTCTTTACAAATTTGCGCTTATATTTATGTGGTGTACGTAATCAGGTCAATGCAAAGAAATAATATCAATATCTGTATTTCTTTGTGACTTATTACTTTTTTAATTAAACTACTGTAAGAAGAAATTCAGCTCTCAGTTATTAGCTGTTAACCTCCTTCGCTCTCTCTCACACACTTTCTGGATGAAATCGACAGAGTAGGTGTCAAGTTAAATTAACATTCCTAATTTGGAATATCTTACGCAATTAGTGCAATGGCTCCTTACCCGTGTAGAATTCTTGCACAAAGTACAATTTTGGCTAGGAGGACCTTTTTCCTCGCTTATGACACAGATCTCAAATATGAAGTACGATATAACTTAAAATATCGATTAAGAATTGTATTGTAGTGCTTTTTCTTCTTGCATACATGTACTTTAACTAAAAGAGCACATAGAAGTTGGACAGACAGACAGGCAGGCAGGAAGGCAGACAGACAGACAGACAGATACTAATTAGGCAGACAGACAGACAGACAGACAGACAGACAGAGGCAGACAGACAGATAGACAGACAGGCAGACAGACAGATAGACAGACAGACAGACAGACAGACAGACAGACAGACAGACACTAAGACAGACAGACAGACACTTAGACAGACAGACAGACACTAAGACAGACAGACAGACACTTAGACAGGCAGGCAGACACTAAGACAGACAGACAGACACTTAGACAGGCAGGCAGACAGACAGGCAGACAGACAGACAGACAGACAGACAGACAGACAGACAGACAGACAGACAGACAGACAGACAGAGACTAAGACAGACAGACAGACACTAAGACAGACAGACAGACACTAAGACAGACAGACAGACACTTAGACAGACAGACAGACAGACAGACAGACAGACAGACAGACAGACAGACAGATAGACAGACAGACAGACAGACAGACAGACAGACAGGCAGACAGACAGGCAGACAGACAGGCAGGCAGACAGACAGACAGACAGACAGACAGACAGACAGACAGACAGACAGGCAGACAGACAGACAGGCAGACAGACAGGCAGACAGACAGGCAGGCAGACACTATAAGGCAGTCCAAACAGACGGAGGGTCAGTGACTAAGTCACGTAGACACAAAAGATAGACAGACCACAAACACTGATAGACAAGAGTGGCTGATAGAGACAAACATCTGAATCTATTAGTCTCAGTTCTTAGTAGTGGCTAGTATCAATAATTCCCATTGCAAAAGTTTCTGCTGTGTTTTCTGTCCCGAGTACAAATAAAACGCTGGATTTAACTAGCAGCTATTGTACTTTCACGCAGGTGTATCTCTAGAAGCTAATTTGACACGTTTCAATCTGTTTTGTTTGCACGACACTGATTATTATAAGGCTGGAACACGAGAGCGTTCGAGTCAATGCGGCAGGATCTGCTAACTGCCTGTTTATAAAGCTTATATGCGTCACATGTGGAAAGCTGATATCAACAGGCTTGTGTAGCTGCTGCTGAGAAGCTCTGATTGTATCAATCAGTTTTTTTGCATCATATTTCTCCAACAAGCTAGCTTTGTTACAATGGCTTTAAAGAGAAAAAAGTATCAATGAATCGATAAATTCTCCTCGAGAATCGCCTTAAAGTCGCTATGAGAATCACCCTGAAATGCTATGAGAATCTCTCCAAAGTCGCTGTGAGAATCACCCAGAAATTTTTACGAGAATCTCTCCAACGTCGCTATGAAAATCACTCTGAAATGCTATGAGAATCTCTCCAAAGTCGCTGTGAGAGTCACCCTGAAATGTTATGAGAATCTCTCCAAAGTCGCTGTGAGAGTCACCCTGAAATGTCATGAGAATCTCTCCAAAGTCGCTGTGAGAGTCACCCTGAAATGTTATGAGAATCTCTCCAAAGTCGCTGTGAGAGTCACCCTGAAATGTCATGAGAATCTCTCCAAAGTCGCTGTGAGAGTCACCCTGAAATGTCATGAGAATCTCTCCAAAGTCGCTGTGAGAGTCACTCTGAAATGCTATGAGAATCTCTCCAAAGTCGCTGTGAGAGTCACCCTGAAATGTCATGAAAATCTCTCCAAAGTCGCTGTGAGAGTCACCCTGAAATGTCATGAAAATCTCTCCAAAGTCGCTGTGAGAGTCACCCTGAAATGCTATGAGAATCTCTCCAAAGTCGCTGTGAGAGTCACCCTGAAATGTCATGAAAATCTCTCCAAAGTCGCTGTGAGAGTCACCCTGAAATGTCATGAAAATCTCTCCAAAGTCGCTGTGAGAGTCACCCTGAAATGTTATGAGAATCTCTCCAAAGTCGCTGTGAGAGTCACCCTGAAATGTCATGAGAATCTCTCCAAAGTCGCTGTGAGAGTCACCCTGAAATGTCATGAAAATCTCTCCAAAGTCGCTGTGAGAGTCACCCTGAAATGTCATGAAAATCTCTCCAAAGTCGCTGTGAGAAGAATCACCTGAAATGCTATGAGAATCACCCTGAAATGCTATGAGAATCTCTCCAAAGTCGCTGTGAGAGTCACCCTGAAAGGTAATGAGAAACACTCCAAATTCACTGTGAGAATCACCCTGAAATATCATGAGAATCTTTCAAAAGTCGCTGTGAGAATCACCCTGAAATGCTATGAGAATCTCTCCAAGGTCGCTGTGAGAATCACCCTGAAATTTTAACGAGAATCTCTCCAAAGTCGCTATAAGAATCACCCTGAAATGCTATGAGAATCACCCTGAAATGCTATGAGAATCTCTCCAAAGTCGCTGTGAGAATCACCCTGAAATGCTATGAGAATCTCTCCAAAGTCGCTGTGAGAATCACCCTCAAATTTTAACGAGAATCTCTCCAAAGTCGCTATAAGAATCACCCTGAAATGCTATGAGAATCACCCTGAAATGCTATGAGAATCACCCTGAAATGCTATGAAAATCTCTCCAAAGTCGCTGTGAGAATCACCCTGAAATGCTATGAGAATCTCTCCAAGGTCGCTGTGAGAATCACCCTGAAATTTTAACGAGAATCTCTCCAAAGTCGCTATAAGAATCACCCTGAAATGCTATGAGAATCACCCTGAAATACTATGAGAATCACCCTGAAATGCTATGAAAATCTCTCCAAAGTCGCTGTGAGAGTCACCCTGAAATGTCATTAGAATCTCTCCAAAGTCGCTGTGAGATTCACCCTGAAATTTTATGAGAATCTCTCCAAAGTCGCTGTGGGAATCACCCGGAAAATTTCACGAGAATCACTTTAAAGCCGCTTTAAAATTCATTTAGAAACCACCTTGAAATGCTATAAAAAGGTCTCCATGTCGTTTTTTGGAGTCGTTATGAAAATCGTCACGATTTTTGGTAGATATGTGACGAATAAACTGCATTGCTTCGAATAATGTATTTAATTAGAAATTGGTATAAAAGCATGTATAATATTCGAATACAGCCACCCTGCTGAAAGAGGTTTGTCGGCACGATTTGATTCGTCCAATCACAGAGTTTCAAGTCTGACAGAACTCCTGTGCATAGATATACACTTAGCTCGCTTCTTTATTATTGGACCAAGGCTCAGCTGGCCTAGGTAATAAATCAGAAAGGTAAGCAAAGAAAATAACATATTTGCTGCGCGCAGAGCCTGTATTCTCCTTATCGATACTGTCGGTCTTGCTTGCACACCATGACTGCCTACTGGCGAACTTTGAGTCAAGTCTATCGAGCCACTAAGGCATTCTCAACTATATCGCTAGGTTTGTTTTCTGATCAAAGCGACATCGGTGATGCAGAAACTGACGCCGATCAAAATGAGCAATCCAATGACTCTACTACGGAGTCTTCATCTTCGAAGTGTAGCATCGGTAGAAGTAGAAGCTGTAGTTCCGCTGACTCGAATAACGCAACAAATGGCGCTTCATCAGCTCACATAGCTGCCGGCATAGCCGATTGGTTTTCTCGTCGTTGGGACGAATCTTCTGCTTCAAGCGTTGTTGGTATTGATAAAAACCCGCCGTCCGGGAAGCGTTTCCGCCGATCAGAATCGGAGACAAACGTACAGGCGGCTGGTAGGCATGCACCAGCATTCCAGATACCCAGCTTGCGGAATGCCAGACAGAGTGGCAGAATGTGCAGTCCCGACGAGAAATTGCGCCAACAACGAATGCATCTACGTCAGCAGAAGTTAATGCGTCAGGCTACTGACGCCACTAGCGCGGCAATTTTTGCGGCCTCATCTTGCTCAGAAGAATGTCGGCCTTGTTCGCGTAGGCCGTTTATTGATGATGAAGAAAAAAGTGCTGAATTTCCTATTGTTAATGATGCGAACCGTGGTGAGTTCAAGGCGTGTCTTTAGCCACTATGATTTGCAAGATAGACTAAGTTCTACGAATTTTGTCAAGCCATATTTTGCAAGAAAAAAATCAGATCTTCATCTTTCATTACTCTTGGGATAAAACTAATATTCTAGTTTGGTTACTCGTTAGTAGTAGCTTTATATGCGTCAATATTTTTGAGGAAAAAGTTCTGCTGTCATTTTCTAAGTCGGATCGTTCTAGATCAGATGTGAGATTCTGCTGCTGTAACGAATTCCAATTACGTAGAGAAAGGTGTAAAAATTATGTTCTATTAGTAAAAAATATTAATTAATATTGCTTGTTTTGCTCCCTGATAATTGATGGTTAAGCAAGGTCTTCTGTCACGAATCACGATATGTTAGTCTTTGTTATGCCCGGGTCGGTCCGAAGTTTTTTTTTAAAAGTTTTCAAGAGTTCTGCTTGCTGCATAGTACTCGTAGATGGGATGTAGCCAAGCGATGGTTCAAACAGTGAAGCCTATGCAATACAAGTGTAAGACTCTGTGTGACCAGTGTAAGCTGTGCAATCCCAGCGGTATGCAAGAAGTGATTAATAATAAGTGAACTGGAAGTGGGCTCTAGACGGGACTCCATGGGCCTCACGTTGTGGAAAGCAATTTCGTACACTTGACTGGCCTTCAACTTCAGAGATAGAGAGAAAGAGGGAGGGGAAGAACTTTTTTTCTCTTAAAAGCTTCCTTGCCTCACGGAACGTCGCAGTTATATTGGTGAGTTTGCCTCAGTGCCGATATGATCCTTGCAGCAGTCTGTATGGGATATTTCTTCTATCTTGCACACAAGGCGTTAAAGATCGTCTTTAAGTTCGTGACATGATCCTCGGGGGCCCAAATAAATATCTGGCCCGGTTGGCGCATGCATGCTGGTCCAAGCGTCGCCTCTGCTGCATGAATATTTAATAACTTACTTGACGGGGTTGTGGCCAGCTGCTTTGACCCTCGTCAAATTATTTGTAGAGTTTTAGGCCTCATATTTTACACCTTTTCGGAGTTGTAGTTCCGTATTTAAAGCAGGCCGTCATGCTCTGTTGTGCCCTGTGATTGTTTCCATTTTTCATCTTCATTCTCGGGCCTCTTGCCCACACACGGTGGATAGTCTGTTCTGCAGTTGTAATTGTTTCCTTATGCCAACGTTCTTATTTCATTGATGATAAAAAATCCTGGGTCCTTTCGTATTTGGCGGCTGTCACGTTTCTGTTTCCTTTTAATAACAGGTCATTGCTGTTTATTAATTTGATTAGCTTTTCTGTCTTGCGTCTCTTGTTTCATTTCGCAAAAAATCTCTATAAAATCTGGAATTCTAGAATTGAAATAGACAACCGGAGTTGAACCAAATCGGATCGACCAAAAGAAGAAGTAACAAAGAAGGTCTTAAGAGCTTTTTCCCGTGTCAAAAGTCCCCGTCTTGACTTATTTTTTTGTCTTGACTTCACAGCTGACAGGATGAGGTGATGTTATGGCATTTGAAAGGCGAGAGAAAAAAGTCGCTCTCTAAGGCGGCTCAGGGTGGACTTCTGAAGGATTCAACTTTCTCTGATTCCAATTTTTTTAACATCCCTCTCTTCTATATGCTGTGTTTTTTCGTTTCTCAAGTCCCCCTCTTGAGTTAGAAGACAGAGCGAGAGAATTTGGAAAATATAAAGCTGGCTGGCTAGGTTTTATCATCTCTCTCACTGTTCCTCTCTTTTCCTTCGCTGCCGCCAGAGCAGAGATGCGTTGTGGAAACTACGAAAGGATGGGGGTGGCAGGGGGTTGATGGAGCTTAAGGGTTTTTCCTATCCCCCCTCAGCCTCTTTTTGCTCGTTTTTCTTCTCATGCGCATAGACGGTGTTAGAAAAAAATGGGAGGAGAGGGTGCTCTGGTTTAACCCCCATCCTCGGCGATGGAAAGGAAGGCATCGAAGAAAGGAAAGGGAGAGGGAGGGAGAAGGGGAAGACGGCGACAGGACTGGCTGGGGAAGAGCATGATGCTGATGCCGACGCTACTGGCTGCTTCAGGAGAAGCGCGGTGTTTGTGCGGTTGGAGATGAGTGAGGCGCGAGATAGACAGGGAAATAGAGAGAGAGAGAGATAGAGAGAGGAGACGGACCCCAGGTACAAGATCGGCGGAAAGGCTTGCGCACAAGACTTAAACTCAGTAAAAAAAGCCTTATGAATAACTTAAATATAATTAAGTCTCTTCAACAAAATTTAAATAGAAAAAAATGTAGTCCAAACTCGCGCCTGCTAAAAATTGGCTTGTTGGTCTTTTTTTAGTTTCGCATTATTCAACAAAAAAATGCGAATTTGTGCGACCAGTTGTGCGATAAACGTTTCTAAGACATTGTTTTTGACCTTGGTGAGTTTTTCATTCCTCGCGTAAATTCTTGGCATCTTTGCTTGATTCGGGTATTTTGAGCTTGCCAAAAGAAACATTAGAAGACTTTTATTATCTGTCTATGAAAATTATCTAGTGTCGTCGATATGTATCGAAAGCTTAGTCGCGCTGGACAAAAACACGCCCTTATAGTATCTTGCAAAAAATAAGAAAGCATAATAAAAGTGAGATCATAGATAAGAAACTGCCATGCGTGGGAAGCTGCATGCGGAGGCGGATTTCGTTTTGCGAAGCAGGAAATAAAATTTAATCAACTCGTCGCATCTTTCTCCTGACGCCGAGCTTTCCGCGAGCTTACTACTCCCCGCCCCCTCGCTCACTGGATCGGTCTATAGCGCTCTCCATTACTCTCTCGATCCCCATTGGGAATAGAGTAAAGACACACGGACCAGGACAGAATGGCAATCCGGTTGGTATTCTCTTCTGGAGCTATCTGTCTCATATTTCACTAGAGCTTGAGGTGTAGCAGTTGGTCTGTAGCTAGGGAGGAGATAGAGAATTAAGTAATTGAGTTTGGTTGTTGGATTCACTTGACCAGTTTTGCTGGTCTATAGCTTATCTACTACTGCTCTCTGTAGTTCCAATTCTGTTTAATAATTTCTGTTCCAAATGCAGCTACACTTGTTAATTGGCTCACGGAATCTTGAAATTAAGCATCGGGAATGCGCTTGAAAATAACTTCAATATAGAAGCGCGCTAATACTGTACGCAGGCATGTACACTCTCTGCGCCGTCAGGGGGTTGGCCTTCATGGGTGTAAATCTCAGGACAACCCACCGGCCGCGCATGCCCTCTAAACTACTACTACTCAGTACAGTAGTGTGATTCAGTCCTATCACTCTGCCAATCCTACAGTCTCCAGCGTAGTGTCCAGCTGGGAGGCGGCGGAGTCGGGTCTGCACCAGCGGCGCATTGCCATGGAAGAGACCGCCATCGAGCTCCGGCAATGGGAGCAGAACTGCCAGCACCTGGAGTCGCTGCTGGAGTGCCTGTCGCCGGATTCAGCAACTGGACTGGACGATCTGGACAGCCAGCTGGGTGCCGCCATCGACTCAGGTGCCCAGCTGTGCGTCAAGCATTCGAAAGAGAACACGGAACCGATGCGGGAGCGTCTGGACCGGCTTAGGCAGGCCCGACTGCGTCTGGCGGAGCGGAAGCGTCAGCAGCAGCAGCAGCCGAAGCTGCCACCGAAGCCTCCGCCTCATCGCCGGCCCGACGCGCCGCCAACTCCGCCGGTTCGTCAGTCGTCTCGGGAGCGAGTTGTCGGCGGCGGCACCGCTCAGCCGCCAATCTCCATGGAAGCGATCGGCAGGCTGGATAAGTCCGAGGCTCGACTCCGGCACTGGGAGGTCTCGCTACCGTTGACGCCGCTAAGGGAAGATTCACTGGCGACGTCTTCTAGCGGCGTTGCCGACGATGAAGAGAATGAAGATGCTGGCGCCGCCGCAGCTGATGAGCTGGCCGAATTAACTGAGGAAGAGAGGCGGCTGGCCGGTCAGCTGAAGGTGAGACATTTTGTACCTGTGCTGTAGTGCTGCTCTATTGTTCTTTTTGATACTACTACTGCTACTACTATACTACTACTACTACTACTACTACTACTACTACTACTACTACTACTACTACTACTACTACTACTACTACTACTACTACTACTACTAAGTACTAGTACTAATACTAATACTACTACTATTACTACTGCTACTACTACTACTACTACTACTACTACTACTACTACTACTACTACTACTACTACTACTACTACTACTACTAGTACACCCACTACTCTATCTCACAGGACTTCGACTCTGAATGCGAGTTGGCCACCGCCGAGCTGCAGCTGCTGGCCGCCCATCATCAGCACCAGCAGCCGGTGTGCAACCGGGCCGCCAGCCTGCTGCACCGGTGGACCCAGCTGGCCCAGCAGCGCGCCACGCCGCTCCGTCAGGATCTTCGCCGGCGTCAGCACAGTAGGCGGAGTCGGCGAAGCCAGTCGCAGGCGCTGCAAGTTCGAGTCAAGTCGCTGGTGGACTGGCTGGCCACGGCGGAGGCTGCGTTGCGGCAGCAGCAGCTCCTGCTTGGTGAGATTTTAGACTGGGGATCTGAGAGTTG
Source organism: Macrostomum lignano (assembly GCA_002269645.1). Lineage (NCBI taxonomy): Eukaryota > Metazoa > Platyhelminthes > Macrostomidae > Macrostomum > Macrostomum lignano. The sequence goes on from NIVC01001022.1 coordinate 341,544, forward strand.
GGGAATCTCACCTTGGGGATCTGAGAGTTGAAGGATCTCAACTTGACAATCTGAAAATCGGGGATCTCAGCTTGGGGGGTCAGAGAATCGGAGATCTCAGCTTTGGGGATCAGAGAATCGGGGATCTCAGCTTGGGGATCAGTTAATTGGAAATGAATGAATCGGGGATCTCAGCTTGGGGACCAGAGAATCGGGGATCTCAGCTTGGGGGATCATAGAATCGGGGATCTCAGCTTGGGGCGTCAGAGAATCGGAGATCTCAGCTTTGGGGATCAGAGAATCGGGGATCTCAGCTTGGGGGATCATAGAATCGGGGATCTCAGCTTGGGGACCAGAGAATCGGGGATCTCAGCTTGGGGAATCATAGAATCGGGGATCTCAGCTTGGGGCGTCAGAGAATCGGAGATCTCAGCTTTGGGGATCAGAGAATCGGGGATCTCAGCTTGGGGACCAGTTAATTGGGAATGATTGAATCGGGGATCTCAGCTTGGGGACCAGAGAATCGGGATTTCAGCTTGGGGATCAGCGAATCGGGGATCTCAGCTTGGGGATCAGTTAATTGGGAATGAATGAATCGGGGATCTCAGCTTGGGGATCAGTTAATTGGGAATGAATGAATCGGGGATCTCAGCTTGGGATCGAACTCAATTAAAACTCCCCACTTCTCCAGGCGGCGACGCCGAGTCAGTTCGATCCGAGCAGACACCCGAGCTCGAACGCCTCGCCAGCGAACTTCGCTCCCGACGTCCTGAGCTCGATTCCGTCCTAGCTGACGCCGAGCAGCAGCAGCAGACTGGCTTCCTTGACAACCGGCTCAACCGGTCCATCGGCCAGCTCGATCGCCGATTCCGCGAGCTCGAATCGCGAATCGACTCGCACTCGGAGTCGCTCCGGCTCGCCCTGCACGGCCTGGCAGCTCTGGAGGACACGGCGGCTCAGGCAGAGTCGGCCGCTGCAGCGGCCCAACGCGAAGTGGCGGCCTGGTCCTCTGTGGACTCGCTGACCCCAGCCCAGTGCGCCTCAGAGCCCGCCAGGCTGCAGGAGTTCCTGAGCGGCACCCTGGAGCCCCTGACCCGCCTGTCAGCCAGTCTGGAGCGTCAGTCTCAGCAACTGTCAGAGGCTCGAGTGGTTCTCAATCACGATTTAGCCAGCAGATTAAACTATATTAGACAGCAGGTTATGAGCATGCGATCGGCTATTGAACATCGGTGCGGTCTGTTGGCTAATCTTCGAGAGCAACAGCAACAACAACAACAACAACAACAACAGCAACAACAACAACAACAACAACAACAACAACAACAACAGCAAAGACAGTCTTTAGTTCCCAATGTCATGACTGCATCCTACGCTTCCATGACAGGCTCTGTGCATTCTGTACAACAGCAACAGCAACAGCAGCATCAACAGACAGCTCATCCAGCCGTATCTAACAGCGTCCGACCTCCTTGGCAACGAATGCTTCATCCTAACGGTAGTCAGCTTCCCTATTATCGCAATGCCGACACCCGAGAAACCAGCTGGGATCATCCGATCATGGCCGAGCTGATGCAGAGCCTCACGGAGCTGAACTATATCCGGTATGCGGCTTACCGGACCGCCGCTAAGCTACGCAGACTACAGCGGGCCCTGTACTTGGATCTGGTGTCGCTAGGCTCCGCCGCTGAGGTGTTCAGAGATCACGGCATTGGCACCGCGGCTGCCGGAGATCGACTCATTGACGTGTCCCAGATGACCAGCTGTCTAGCTGGCCTGTTTGCCAGATGTCGCACACGCGGTGGCGGAGGCGGCAGCAGCGGCAGTAGTGCTGATGCCGGCCTACAAGCCCAGACTATCGACCTGAGCTTGAATTGGCTGCTCAACGTCTACGATCACGTGAGAAGCGGTAGACTCCGTGTGCTCAGCTTCAAAGTTGGCCTGGTGCTGCTCTGCGCTGCTGGGTTAGAAGACAAATATCGGTGAGCGATGTGGCTGCTTGTGTTTTCTGATATTTATTGTGGTCAGTTGTAGCTTATTGACAATCTCAATCACGGCTTGGCCAACTCCGGCCCGCGAAGCCTCTATCCTGTCATCGGGTCCTTTGAAACTCTCTTCTTACCTCTCCATCTCCCCTCTCCTCTTTCCTCTCCTCTCTCCCCTCTCCTCTCTCCCCTCTCCTCTCTCCCATCTCCCATCTCCCATCTCCCATCTCTCCTATCTCACATCTCTCCCCTCTCCCCTCTCCTCTCTCCCATCTCCCATCTCCCATCTCCCATCTCTCCCCTCTCGCCTCTCCTCTCTCCCCTCTCCCCTCTCCTCTCTCCCATCTCCCCTCTCCTCTCTCCCCTCTCCTCTCTCCCATCTCCCATCTCTCCTCTCTCCCCTCTCCTCTCCCCTCTCCCCTCTCCTCTCTCCCATCTCCCCTCTCCTCTCTCCCCTCTCCCCTCCCCTCTCTCATCTCTTCCATCTCCCCTCTCTCCTCTCCCTCCCCTTCTCTCCTATCTCTTCCCTCTTCTGTTCCCTCTCCTGTCCACTCTCATCTGGCCAGCGGCTATGAGCTGTGGGTTCTCTATTAGTTTTTTAAGGTAATTTTGTTTCTGTTTACCTTATTATTTTTTCAATATTCTTATAATATTGTGTGTACAATATTGTATCGTAGACATGCTTTCCTAGAAAAATAAGGAACTCGATTTGAGGGAAGAACTTTTCGTGTCATTTCATTCACTGTCCCCTCCCCAACCGCCGTGCCCAGCTACCTGTTCTCTGCTGTGGTGGACGAGCGGGGTGCCCTGGACCAGCGCCGACTAGGGCTACTGCTGCACGACTGCATGCAAGTGCCGAGACACCTGGGCGAAGCCGCCAGTTTCGGTGGCAGTAATATTGAGCCATCAGTGAGATCCTGCTTTGATAAGGTGAGTAAATATCAATATATAGAGAATTTTAATTATGCCTGTTGCTTGCTTTTTGGAAAAAAATTCCTGGAAGTTTTCTTCTGAGATTATTAATTATTTATTTATTGACAGTTGATATTTTTCTATTCTAGATCATTCCAGAGTTTCTAAAGCAACCTTGTAGTGCCCCCCTCTGTTTTCGTTGTTTTTTTTTTTTGATTTTCGCAACGTACTTCATATTATTAATAGTAGAATTTATTAACGAAAATGCTATAAAAAACAACGTCAGGCCTCTGGCCAAGCCCCGACCGGACTGTCCCGAGCCGACAGTCGGCGCTATCGCCGTATGCCGCGCGATTTGCATCGCCAATTGGCTAATGAGCTGCGCGCGATTGTTGATAATGATTTTGATGCCGAATCGCAGGTCAGTCTGAGGTCTTTTGTCACTAATACATGTAAACCGCGTTTTTAATAGATTTGCGGCTTGCATTGTACTACTTATATCGCTTTTACTAGTAGTATTGCTGTAGTATACTAGTTTAATATCAGAGAAATACAAACGAATCTTAAGTAGTTTTAATTCATTGTTAACATTTAAATTCAAATAAATTCGTTTTTGTTTGTTTGAAGTTGATTTTTTGTTTAATTTTTTACTCAAAATAGTTTTTTCTCCATATGTTTTGCTGTGATTGTTAAATCGATTATAACTTTGATTTATAGAATGTCTTGATTCTAGATTCCTAATATACATACATGTATGTGCATAAAGTCATTATCTTCGATCAGTTTTAGTGTGCTAACTAATTGAAGCCAATTCTAATTAATAGTTTTTTTCGCAAGTTGGATTAATCAGGTTAATATTGCTTAAAGTTTATGCTCTTATTTTTACATACACCGGTACTACCGATTTTAAAATCTCTGTCCCACCTCAAAACGCTGCCCAGGACTTCTATTACCCCGTTCTCTCTGCCCCACCCACCCCAAAACTTGTTGAATAACCCTGCCCGGGACTTTTATTGCCCCGTTTTCTCCGCCCCACCCACCCCAACACTCGTTGAATAACCCTGCCCGGGACTTTTATTGCCCCGTTCTCTCCGCCCCACCCAACCCAAGACTCGTTGAATAACCCTGCCCGGGACTTTTATTGCCCCGTTCTCTCTGCCCCACCCAACCCAAGACTCGTTGAATAACCCTGCCCGGGACTTTTATTGCCCCGTTCTCTCTGCCCCACCCAACCCAAGACTCGTTGAATAACCCTGCCCGGGACTTTTATTGCCCCGTTTTCTCCGCCCCACCGACCCCAACACTCGTTGAATAACCCTGCCCGGGACTTTTATTGCCCCGTTTTCTCCGCCCCACCCACCCCAACACTCGTTGAATAACCCTGCCCGGGACTTTTATTGCCCCTTTCTCTCCGCCCCACTCAACCCAACACTCGTTGAATAACCCTGCCCAGGACTTTTATTGCCCCGTTCTCTCTGCCCCACCCGGCACCCACCCCAACACTCGTTGAATAACCCTGCCCAGGACTTTTATTGCCCCTTTCTCTCCGCCCCACTCAACCCAACACTCGTTGAATAACCCTGCCCAGGACTTTTATTGCCCCGTTCTCTCTGCCCCACCCGGCACCCACCCCAACACTCGTTGAATAACCCTCCCTGCCGTCTATGCCAGACCGAAAATTGACTTATTTATGCCAGAAATTTTATCTATGCCAATATACTTATCTAAACCAACAGACACAGAGCAGTGGAATCCGACTGTCGCACTTCTTGGCATGGCTTCGCCTCGAGCCCCAGTCAATAGTTTGGCTACCTGTGCTACACCGGCTCACCTGCTCGGAGCACTCTCTCCACCAGGCCCGCTGCTCATCCTGCAAAGCGATGCCAATGCGCGGCCTTCGCTACAAGTGCCTGAAATGCTTCAATCTCAACCTGTGTCAGCAATGCTTCTTCTCCGGTCGATCGGCCCGGCATCACAAAGTGACTCATCCGATGCAGGAGTACGTCCGACCGCCTGGCAGCGGCGACGGTATTCGCAGTTTGAGTCGGACTCTTAGAAACAAGCTGCGAATCGGCGGCGGCAGCGGAGGCCACGGCGGCGGCGGCGGCTTCAGCAGCGACCTGGGCGACGGCGGAGGCGGCGGCGCTACCGGCGGCGGCGGGTCCCGCGGCGGCTCGCCGGCCAAGCTGGGCTACCTGCCCGTCCAGACAGTCCGCGAAGGCCAGGCCATCGAGTCGCCGGCCGGGTCGCCGGCGCACACGTCCAGCCGGGACATGCACAACCGAGTGGAGGCCTATGCTTCCAGGCTAGCTGAAGTCGAGCAGCAGCAGCAGCAACGGCAGGACAGTCAGAAGATGCCGAAACAGCCGCCCCCGCCTCCGGCTTCGCCTCTGCCTCATAAAACTGCCACTACTACTAATAGTAGTGCTACTAATACTACTCAACCGCTGCAGCACTCGTTCCCAGCTGATGCGGCCGCCGCCGATCGACCGAGTCCTCAGCAGCAGAAATTTGCGTCTACAAGTTTAGTGAACAGGTAATTAATCAATCTACGAGATCAGTTCTTCAGAGTCGTTGCAGGTAGCAGATAAATTATTAGGAAAGAAGCGACTCAATCCGACTCTGAAACGACCGATATGTCACGGTACGATACAAGTTCCCAAAATGTCGTCAAAGAGTCGCCTAAGGAGAGTCAATTTGAGGTATTCTATTGTCTGCGACTCTGAAACAAAATGACTCTGAAATGAATTAGAATCGCATTTCGCATATATCACGGTAAGGCTTTCAATAGGTGTCTGTCGCTGTGATTTTGCAGCAGCAATGCCCAAAGCCCCAATTTTGCTGTCTAAACGTCAGCTCTGCATCCTAAATTTAATCAGTTGACATTCATTTGTTCTTCTCTTTACATTTTCAGTGACGATGAGCACGCATTGATTGCGGCCTTCGCTGGCACGCTGCGTCAGCGGCAGAACGCCGCTGCGACCACCGTCAGTGCTGCCGCCGCAGCCGCCGTTGCCTCCTCGTCCCCGATGCTTCCGCAGAGCCCGCAGCCGTATTTACCGCACCAGCAGCAGCAGCAGCAGCACTTCTCATTGCCGCCGGACAGAACCGAGCAGATGAAGGAGCTGGAGGCTGAGAATAAACGTCTACAAGTGAGCTGTGCAGACAGGCAGACAGACAGACAGACATACAGTCAGTCAGACAGACAGAGACAGACAGACAGACAGACAGACAGACAGACAGACAGACAGACAGACAGACAGACAGACAGACAGACAGACAGACAGAGAGACAGACAGACAGACAGACAGACAGACAGACAGACAGACAGACAGACAGACAGAGAGACAGACAGACAGAGAGACACGGACAGACAGACAGACATACAGTCAGTCAAACAGACAGACAGACAGACAGACAGACAGACAGACAGACAGACATACAGTCAGTCAGACAGACAGAGACAGACAGACAGACAGACAGACAGACAGACAGACAGACAGACAGACAGAGAGACAGACAGACAGACAGAGAGACAGACAGACAGACAGACAGACAGACAGACAGACAGACAGACAGACAGAGAGACAGACAGACAGAGAGACACGGACAGACAGACAGACATACAGTCAGTCAAACAGACAGACAGACAGACAGACAGACAGACAGACAGACATACAGTCAGTCAGACAGACAGAGACAGACAGACAGACAGACAGACAGACAGACAGACAGAGAGACAGACAGACAGACAGAGAGACAGACAGACAGACAGACAGACAGACAGACAGACAGAGAGACAGACAGACAGAGAGACACGGACAGACAGACAGACAGACAGACAGACATACAGTCAGTCAAACAGACATACAGTCAGTCAAACAGACAGACAGACAGACAGACAGACATACAGTCAGACAGACAGACAGACAGACAGACATACAGTCAGACAGACAGACAGACAGACAGACAGACAGAAAGCGACAACAGTGACGACCGAAGCAGTCCTTGCTTTTCGCAGTCCTCGAACGCACCCAAATGAAAGTAAAATCGTATAAGCATAGTCGCCTTAACCCAATCTCTTCCCTCGAGTGACGTTTATACCTACCATAAAATTTAGCTGGTTTTGTGTTTTCCACGAAGAGTCCAAAAAGGACTGGCCTGTTGTGCTACAATTAACTGGCTAGCTTTTCTCTGTCCAGTCAGTTTCTATATATAAATATATATATAGTACAACTGGCTAGCATATTTCTGGGCACCCCAATAGCTCAGCGGTCTGACGCATGCTGACTGCGCCGCGCTAGACCGGGGTTCGAATCTTGAGCCGTCCTAGCCGCGAGTGCATAATTAAAAAAATCAATCGGGGTTGCCCAATGCTCTAAAAGTCAGCATGGCCGAGTGGTTAAGGCGTCGGACTTAAAATCCTATGGGGTTTCCCTGCGCGGGTTCGAACCCCGCTGCTGACGCGAAGAGAGAAAGAGAATATTTTTTTAATTTTAACTACTTTCATTAGTTTAGTTAGCGTTTTATCACTATTTTTCTATCTTTCTTATCAATCCACAACAGGCAGAATACGAGCGATTGAAAAGCGACACCTCAGCACAGAGACAGCGACAACAGCAGCATCTGCAGGTGGCTTCACCGCTGACTCCCGTTCGCTCCCTGGCCGCCGCAGCTCCTCCGCCCCCAGCAACGGCAGCTGCGGCAGCGGCAGCAGCCGAGGCGCGGCTACTGCGAGCTCACAAAGGCCGGCTGGAGGCGCGAATGGCCCTGCTGGAAGATCACAACCGGCAGTTGGAGGGCCAGCTGTCCAGACTCCGCAGACTGCTTGCTCAGTCCAGTCAGAGTCCTTCTCCATCGCCCCAGCATCACACCATGCTGCATCAGTATCAGCAGCCGCAGCCGCAGTCATCTCTAGCTCAGACTCTGCCCACCGGTGGCCGGCCTCAGCATCCGCATCATCAGCGAGCCGGCAGTTCCGGTTGCGTGTCGGATTCAGAGTCGACTTTGCCGCCTAATCAGCTGCAGCACTTCCTGCCGCCTGGTCAGCAGTTGCGACAGCAGCACCACCTGCCTTACCATCAGCAGCAGCCGCCGCCGCAGCATCAGCAGCTGTCAGCGTCTGCCACTCCGTCCAGCGTGTTTCTTCGTCACGGCGGCGGCTCCAGCAGATTCGCTGGCGCCGGCGGCAGCGAGAGCGACAGCGCCAGCCTGTACGGCAGCCTGACCAGGAATGGCGGCCTGGCTGACTCATGCCCGACCTCGGTTGGCAGGAACTCGGTGAGCTCGCTGTTTGCCATGGCCGGTCAGGTGAGCAGCGCCATGGGTCAGCTGGTTGACGTGATGAACCGCGACTCGGCCTCTGGCTCTGGCGCACCTGCTGGTGGCGGCATTGATCAAAACTGACAGAATCAAGTACAAGTAACCTGCACCCAGTTCGCAACCTCAAGTTTTAGTAAACTTATTTATTTGTTTTGTCTTCCAGAAATTTATTACTCTCTCCTCGCGTGCTGGCATAAAAATTCAATTAGGAATTATCATTTGTTTATTGTTGAGCACATCGAATCACCTGTACTCATGTTATGCTACTTAAAGTAATCCGTGCTTGGTCTCGTGTTCATTTAAACAAAATTATTGATTGAGTTCAATGCATTTTTTACTATTGATCACTAACTTTTCGATACAGGAACTGTTCGTTAATAATGTTAATATTATAGCGATATACTACTTACCCTACCTAGTTTGCATCAGTAGTTTGATTGAATATAGCTATCAAAATTTTCACCGAATTCTTATTTGTAAGCAGTTTTATAAGTTAAACGTTTTCACTGATTTTGTTTATTAATTTCTATATTATTTTTATGCAACCAATTGATTTGCAAAACACATTTTCCCCGCACATTGCTACTTATTTGCATCGCCCTGGCAGTAGTGTGATCAGCGTGGCTGGGCCATCGTTATTTTTTTATTTAATCGTTTCGGTTTTGCTGTATTTCAGTGTTTTTCAGGCGTGCTTACCTTGGAAACAGAGTTTTTTCGCTTCTTGATTATCGATTGGTCGATTGATTGATTGATTTAAAACTGTGTTTTTTTTCGTTGTCTTCGTTTTGCTACTTCACCGCAAGTATTTCTCTGTAATTATACTCGTAATATTTGTTACCATGTTGTCGGGTGTTTTTATCTCTACCATGCATAAGAAAAAGTTTTCCCCTCGCAATTTTACCGTTCACTTGCGCGAATTTCTACTGATAGTAAGTAAAATGAAAAGTGGATTTGTGTAGCGTTTTTTGCAGTTTGCACTGAAAAGAAATGAACAAAATTTGTTATACTGTGCGCTTAACGTCTTTTGTCCAGTGCAATCTATTGTTTGAGCTGCTTATAGTTGTAAAGCAAATCAGCAGGTTCATTTGTCAGCTTTGTTGCATCCGCAACCGTTGTTTTGTATTAATTACAATACATGTACGAATCTGAAGGCTTTTTATAAAAGCTGATTCACTTCTCAACTAAACACGAGATTCCATGCTGAGACTGCAAAGTTTGACTTGCAGATTCATTTTTATGTACAAATAGACCTGCCGTGATTGCTGTTGCTGAGAGGCATTGCACCGCTGTCCTGTGACAGAGGTCATAGACTCGATTCTTGTAAAGGGGCGCCAACCAAGAGACATTGGTTGCCCACCAAGAGACAGGGTCGCACAAGAAGAGACAGGGGCGCCCAAGAAGAGACAGGGCGCCCACCAAGAGACAGGGTCGCACAAGAAGAGACAGGGGCGCCCACCAAGAGACAGGGTCGCACAAGAAGAGACAGGGGCGCCCACCAAGAGACAGGGTCGCACAAGAAGAGACAGGGGCGCCCACCAAGAGACAGGGGCGCCCACCAAGAGACAGGGTCGCACAAGAAGAGACAGGGGCGCCCACCAAGAGACAGGGTCGCACAAGAAGAGACAGGGTCGCACAAGAAGAGACAGGGGCGCCCACCAAGAGACAGGGTCGCACAAGAAGAGACAGGGGCGCCCACCAAGAGATAGGGGCGCCCACCAAGAGACAGGGGCGCCCACCAAGAGACAGGGTCGCACAAGAAGAGACCGGGGCGCCCACCAAGAGACAGCTAGTGGCGCCCACCAAGAGACAGTGGCGCCCACCAAGAGATAGGGGCGCCCACCAAGAGACAGGGTCGCACAAGAAGAGACAGGGGCGCCCACCAAGAGACAGGGGCGCCCACCAAGAGATAAGGGCGCCCACCAAGAGACAGTGGCGCCCACCAAGAGATAGGGGCGCCCACCAAGGGACATTGGTTGCCCACCAAGAGACAGGGGCGCCCACCAAGAGACAGGGGTGCCCAAGAAGATACAGGGGCGCCCAAGAAGAGACAGGGGCGCCCAAGAAGAGACAGGGGCGCCCAAGAAGAGACGGGGCGCCAACCTAAAGACACGGACTGCAGTCCCGTCAAATTAAAATTCCTGCTTACGCCACTGGTCCTCCATGCTAGATGTACACAACATAAGTAGAAGTTTATGGTAATGAAACTTAAAAAATCAAATCAATATGTGTACGTAAGAAGGGGGGCCGTAGCCCAGCGGTCTAGCGCAGCTGCTCTGGTGTGCCAGCGACCCAGGCTCGATTCCAAGTGCAGTCACATTAATTTGGGGCTGAATTGGAATCTCGGCTTGGCTCTGCTCGTGCAATTAACAGCCTTGAGAGCCAACCCCCCAAGGCGCAGTGAAGTGTACATGCCTAACGATAAAATAAAGTTAGGGCCGCTGTACACTCCTGTGTGAGTGTGTCCCTGCGTACGTATCCGCGCGCTTGTATGCCTGCTCAGGGGAGTCGGCGGAATGGGCAGTAATGCCTCTCGCCGGTTGTGTGCCTGTCGCTTAAAGTGCGCCAGAGTGTACACAACCCCCCTGCCTATAATAATAAATAAGTGTACGTAAGACTTGTTTGTACGCTCGTAGTAAGCTATTTTTAGAACAGCGTACATACAAGTAGTAGGCTTCAAAAACAATTTGGGCCCTAGAAGTGACGATTCTAAAAAGCGAGAGTTGCCGAGATGAATTCCAAGCGACAGAAGTTTGTTTAAAAAGAGTAAACTTCAGCGTCAACAGGGACCTGCGGAATGAACTATAGAGTTTCGCTTCGAGCTCGACTAGTCCAGATGGCACAATGTCGCCAGCAGGCGGATTACAACTACGCAGGACATTTTGTGTTCGATATTGACCTGTTCAGCTTGGGTAGAACGAATCTCTATTCGGCAATCCCACTATTCGGCGCAGTACCGTCCAGGCCTTTCTCACTGCTCAGCTTTCTCCGACGTGCATCGCTCGGAAGAACTGGCATCGTCCTGCTGCTGCTTGGCCTCATGGCTGTTTTTGGTTGGCTGACTGTTTTGCCATACCAGATTGATCGGATGACTTCGCAGGATTCGGAAGAGATCATGCCTCTGTTTAACGAACCCCAGTTTTTGCATCCTCGTTCAATTGAAGAGCCTGTCGAGCCCGGCCAAGATAGCGATATTGCTGTGGTCGTGCTGGCCGCCAAGAGGCCAGAAGTGCACCAGCTGGTGCACCAGCTGGTAGCCCAGAAGCCGCAGCGAGGATTCCGCATCCTGGTTTCGCTGGATGGTGCAGAAAAGCAAACGACAGCTATTTTGCAGCAGATCGAATCTTCCGAAGTTCGATTGCTGCGTTTAACGAACGACAAGAGCCGCAGTTTTACTGGTTCGAGCTCGAGCGACAGCTACGCAAAGATTTCGCGGCATTATCTTCGCGTGTTGGACCATGTACTGATGAAGCTGAACTTCTCGCATGCCGTACTGTTGGAGGACGATTTGCTGATTGCGCCGGACTTTTATCAGTACTTTCGCTCGCTGCGAAGAGCGCTGGACACCGACGAAAGCATCTTCTGTGTATCGGCTTGGAACGACAACGGCCAGATCAGCCTCGTGACCAAGGACCCGCAGCTGCTGCACCGGACTGACTTCTTCCCGGGTCTCGGCTGGATGATCAACCAGCGTCACTGGCTGCGGGTCAGGAAAGTTTGGCCCAAGACTCAATATGACGACTTTCTGAGGCTCTACATGCTGAAGAACGGCCTTGTTTGCGTGCGTCCCGAGCTGTCCCGCACGTTCAACATCGGCCGGAGCGGTGGCCGAAACTGCCAGCTCAGTAGTAGATACACTTACAGCTCGAAGTTTTACCACAACTACCTGAGTCGCATGGCACTGAACAGGTTCAACGTCACTCTGACCAAGAGCGCCGTCGACAAGGTGATTGGTCGCTCGGCTGATCAGGAACTGGATAAGTTTGCTCGAAGCCTGCCAGCTATGAACGTGTCACAACTGTTGTCGAGTTCGAGGTTACCGTCGGCAGTGCGTCTTCGCTACGCTACAGCGGGCGAGTTTATCGCTCTGGCGCTGGGCATTGGCGCCATACCGGAGGTTTGGTTCGGCGCGCCGCGCGCCTCTATCCTTGGCATCTCGACGGTTTCAGTGCGCGGCAGTCGCGTCTACATCGTTCCGGACAGACGGCTGCCAATTAATAAAAAGATTTTCATACCGACTATGCCATTGTTGAGTACCTCAAAGTCGCGCAGTTTTTTATTCTTGTGAGCTTCTGAGCACCATTGCCATAAAGTTGATTCCATGTTAAATTGCTGTTTTGACAATGAAAAAATGCTAAGAATTGTTTCTGATTTGCTGCGCCATGCAATTGCGGCATTTGAATAACCTGCCACCCTCTCCATCAGCTTCTCTCAGCTGTTCAAGAGATCCCCTTCCTAAATAACACCTATCCTGTTTTTATATAAAATATTGCGTCACTACAGCCATGTGTAACCGCACGATCGGTTCTGCTGTCAAATTGCTCATGCTCAATAGACAAAGCACTTATTTCCATAAATTTAGATCTAATAGATAAAATATAGTCTGAATATTCGATGTCAACAAAATCTGTCAAAGTATTTTCTTTGAGACATTTCAGTACTGATTTTTATTACGTAGAGAATGCTGTCTGTGTAACTATCTGTGCTGCAGATGTGCCTTTTTGCTTCATAGATTCCAAACTGACCCTTGATTTCCAATCGCTCTAACAATATTTCAATATACGAGTACTTCAGCGGCTTTTAAATTATAACTCGAGCGCCAATGCTTCCGAATCCCGTCTGGTAAATTAATTTTGAATTTTGCGCGCCCGGGATGTTAGATCTTATTGATGCTTGTGTAACGACCGAATCCCAAATTAAGGCGGTGTGTGAAATTGAGACATACGTTGCGTCTTTTCGTTCGTCTCAGTCATACCGCGAGTCCTTGTCGTTTCCAGTAATAATAATAAAATTTGATTACACCTGCCTCAATCGGCAGACGTGCAACCGACAGCTCAGCCGCAGCTATTGCGCAGGCTGCGTACGGCTGTTCAGTCCAAGGACTGGATGGGTCACCACACACACCCTTAGTTACCCCGCTAATGCTGGCACCCATTTCACTGCTGGGTGAACTGAAGCAATGCAGAGTTAAGCGTCTTGCTCAAGGACACTAATTGCTCCTAGTGAGTCGAGAATCAAACCCCCGACTCCAATCACAAGGCTACAACCCAAGGGAAGCCTTGGAATGCAGTCGATGTTGCTTTGTCAAACCGCTCGGAGGCACGAGGAGAATCATACGGGCAAAGTCATCTTCTTACCGCATACAAACTTACTCGAGTTTTACTAGTCACAGTTGGGAACTGCCTCCTAAGCCATAGGGAATTTGACAGGAAAGAAGAAAGAAAAAGAAGACAACGGAAGACTTGCTGGGATGCAACAATGGCAGGATTTTTGGTCTCTACTGAATAGAAGTTTATGCGATCGATGCTGCAAACGGAAAGAACATTGTTTTTTGCTAGGAAGTTGCTTCGACCGACGCAATACAGGAAACACAGACGCCTAGCGAGAAGGCTTTTCTTAAACAATTAACGCGGTAAGAAGGGAGTAACTGCATTTGAATAAAGTTATAAATAAAGCAAGATGAGACTGATGAAATTTCGCTTTTGCGCTAAGTCCTGGCATGACGGTTCGTACCACTACTTTGGTTGCTGTCGTCTTGGCGGTTTGCCTTGGATCTCTGCCTCCACTGCTTGCTCTGCTGTCGTGCCCTTCTCCATTCTACCTCGAGGCGGGCAAGTGCGTGTTCGTCAACACAGCGCACAGCTACACATGGTGCGAGGCCAACCGAATCTGTGCCTCCATAGGCGGTGAGTTGGTCAACTCGTACGAGTCCGTGAAGCTGGTGGTTCGCAGAAACATTTCGAGTGACAACCGCGGCTGCCAGTTGTGGGTCGGACTGAGCGACCTGGCAGATGAGAGAGGCACTAGCAGGGCTGGCTGGCAGAGAATAAACAGCAAAGGCCTGTTTCCGGAAGACCACAGTTTGTTCTATCCAGGCGAGCCAGGTGGGGACAACTGCCTACGCAGCTTAAACGATAGCGGCCTTGCTGACAGATCCTGCAACCATCGCTACGGTTTTGTCTGCGAGTTTTCTAACGAGCCGACTACATGGACATCCACTTCTGGCTTTTGGAAGCTTGATAATTTCAAGCGCATGCAGTACAACTCCGATTACTGTTTCACTGATGTGACGGATGTGAGCGGCGCTATTAGATGCACAGCTGCCGCCATGCGAAATGGAAACTGCAGACACGTGCTGTACAACAGCAAGCTGAGAGCCTGCCGCCTGCTGCTGTTCACCGACGCTCAGGTGAAGGAGGAGATCGAGACGAGCGCCGACTGGGTCAAGTATCGACTCAACTAAATTGAAGAGACTTTTGACAGTGCAAGAAATCGATTTGGAATGGTCCTCTAAAATAGAAACTTTCCTGTTAAGATTAATAAAACACAAGCTCCGTGGTTCGGTCTATTCTCTGGCATTCTATCAAGCAAATTAAGCGAATCTTGTTATCGTCTGAGTCATTTAACAGGGCCTGTTTTGTTCTGTTGAGCTGCATGACTGATTTTTCTGTTCTCATGACCAACTGGCTGAGTTTCATGAGCCCATTGTGCTACAAAAGACATTTTAGACTTCGAGGCTTGTCAAGGTCTTTTTTCTAATGATGAGGCGCCTAATTTAAGCCAATCTCGTGTGAAAGTTTCGCAGCAGATTTGAGTTCTCCCAAGAAGAGGAGAACTGGAAATCAAACCAGACACAACCTCTGCAAACAATTGCCATTCATGTTTAAGGGGCTTCCAATATATGAAAAACTCCACCATGCGAATGCTAGAAGCCTCCTTTTTACCTGC
Organism: Macrostomum lignano; assembly: GCA_002269645.1. Taxonomy (NCBI): domain Eukaryota; kingdom Metazoa; phylum Platyhelminthes; family Macrostomidae; genus Macrostomum; species Macrostomum lignano. Next base: position 356,684 of record NIVC01001022.1, read on the forward strand.
CTAATTAGCTAGTTAGGATTTTCGCCCCGGAATTCTGCGCATATAAAGCGACAGGCAAAGATGCGATTAGCGCCAGGCTTGCTCAGCCTCTCGCAGAATCGTTAAAAAATTTGGCTTGTCAAGCAAATGCTCCTACTGCTCCTGCTCCACCTGTGCAGCCAGCCTGTGTTGCTATGGGCTCAACCGTGCCCAGCTCCATTCAAACTCGAGGCAGAAAAATGCCTGTTCGTGAGCACAGCTCAGAGTCACAGCTGGTGCGAGGCCAACCGGCAGTGCGCCGCGATCGGGGGCGAGCTGGTCAACTCGTACAGCTCGCTGCAGCTGCTGGCTAGCAACGAAGTTTCGAGCGCCAACTGCAACCTGTGGGTTGGAGTGAGCGACCTGCCGGATGAAAGAGGCCACAGCAGGTCCGGCTGGCAGAGGGTGAACGGCAGAGGACAGCTTCCGGAGGACAATTCCGTGTTCAAGTCGGGTGAGCCAAGCGGAGACGACTGCCTGCGACTGTCCGATACCTCCGGCCGACTTGCCGACACATCCTGCAGCTTCGCTGCCGGGTTTGTCTGCGAGTTTTCTAGCAAGACGATCGTCCGAAAGCCGTCTGTCGCCATCTGGAGAGCCGCTGAGTTCAAGCGAGTGCAGTACAACTCCAAGTACTGCTTCGAAGACGTGATGGACGTGAGCAGCGCTGTCGAGTGCACTGCGGCCGCCATGCGCAATGGAAACTGCAGGCACGTGCTGTACAACAGCAAGCTGAGAGCCTGCCGCCTGCTGCTGTTCACCGACGCTCAGGTAGAGGCGGAGATCGAGACGAGCGCCGACTGGGTCAAGTTCTGTCTCAACTAACTGAGTAGAAAATTTTCGGACTATGCGAGAAAAACATTGAAATTTGCATGTAGCTCCAACATGAAAGTGCAGTTCCACGTTGGGGACAAGTTGGCCTTGTGACCTTACTGAAAGCTTTACAAAGAGGAGAGGTAGAGGAAGGTGCAAGAATGAGACCATGCGAGATGAGATCAGTTTTCGAAGTTTAGAGTAGGGTAAATAGCAAAGGAAGTTTTTTCTTGCAGAACTGCTTGTCAAAATACATTTATGGACTAAAAGAACGCCTGGTATGTAAGTCTGCCATGCCCGAAATACCAGACAATTACTATAAAATTTCAAGCCTTCTCTCCATTTTTATTGCTAATATTTTAGTGATCAAACAAGCAACCTTTAAAGCAATCAGTTTTTAATAAAACCCAGCTAAAAATAGTACAGCGCACCTAATACACTACTTTACACGCTTCTTAAGTAGTGAACAGCTCGACACAATTACAACAGCAGAATCTAAATCGACAGTTAAAACGGTAGTGTCCCTATGGCTAATTAATTGTCACACTGTCATATTGCTCCCTTTCTAAACAAGAAAAAATTATTAAATCCTCAGACCTATTTTTTGACTGCATCAAGCAGCATTTCTTTTTGATTTTCAATCCTTTTCAAGAACGAATTCGGCAACACCTCTGCATAGAAGAGACAAACCACTGAAAATGTTTTAATCCCAGCAGATTAGTTCTTTTGCAAAACGAATTTAAATGCCTGCTGGGGGTTGGGGTTGCAATTCTAAAAATATTTAGCCGTGCTCACCCTTTGGCTTAAGCTTGCGTAGAGAAGAGCACAGCAAATTGGCTTGATTTTTCACACTGCCTAGGACTTGAAAACCAAAGCCCTCAGTTGCTGAGTCAGCCTCCCAGATCCTCAGTTGCTGGGCCAGCCTCCCAGATCCTCAGTTGCTGGGCCAGCCTCCCAGATCCTCAGTTGCTGGGCCAGCCTCCCAGATCCTCAGTTACTGAGCCAGCCTCCCAGATCCTCAGTTGCTGAGCCAGCCTCTCAGATCCTCAGTTGCTAGGCCACCAACCTCCCAGATCCTCAGTTCCTGTGCCAGCCTCCCAGATCCTCAGTTGCTGGGCCAGCCTCCCATGCAGATCTTCAGTTGCTGGGCAAGCCTCCCAGATTCTCAGTTGCTATGCCTACGTTGATTACGAGCTACAATAAAGCTACATGTAGTCACTGTTTAATCCAGAGATTAAGTGAGTCTGTAATACTAGGATTCAGTATGATTTCCCATAAGACATTGGATGGTCCACTTTCGCATGATTTTAAGCTTTTCAAGTTAGCGATTCATCCGTGTTAATTATACCAGCAGTCTCTATCGTGACTAATAACTGGTACCAAATGTAAAGCTCGGTTTTTTCGTCTTTTCTCAAGCGCTGCAGACTTCGTTAGTTTTTTTATTACCTCGGGATTACGCCTCGGGATTACCTCGGAAGCAATGCAGAGTTAAGCGTGATCAAGGACACAGATTGTCCTTGAAAACCCCCGACCTTTCAAGTGGTGAATCCGACGCTCTAAGGCTACAACCCCATTCGATACCAATGCATTCTGTAAAATTACGCATGTTTAAAAAACGCTCATTAATTGCGCTTTTTGCCGCTTCAACCTACTTTAATACATAAAATATTAACTTTAAAAAACTTGAAATTGAGTCATATCTTTCTGAAGCCAGCAGGCATTGAATATTATTTCATTGCAACATAGACGTTATGGACCAATACATCCTGCCTGCCTGTCAAAGCGAATTTAGAATTTAGCAGTGGTTTCATCCAAGTTAGTCATCATCAATTTAAGTCAAGGAAAAGAAAAAGTACATTGTTGAGACTAATTCTGGTCATTTGGGTGATCTATGACAGCTCTAAATTCGTTTGCAAAGTCAAAATCTTTACCGATGACGTAAGAGTCAGTTCAAACTTATTGTCGCAATTATTCAATGCTCGATTTTTATAATTTTAGAAAATTGCTTCAACTTTTTTGTCCGTAAACTAACGTTATCTCATCACTGAGCAGCGCATCTGAAGGCTGCGTACGGCTGTTCAGTCCAAGTACTAGGGGAGGTGGGTCGCTACACACCCCCAATTACCCCAGCTAATGCTGGCACCCATTTTACAGCTTAATTTTAGCAATGCAGTGTTAAGTGTCTTGCTGAAAGACACAAATTGTTTTAGTGGGTTCGGGAATCGAACCCCCGACCTTTCAGTCGTGAGTCCGACGCTCTGACCACTAGGCTACAACCCCCTATATTATTGGACCAAGCAAAGCAGTGCAGGCAGTCATCCATCCTGTAAGGCAGGCAGGGATCACTATAGTCAGGCCAATATACTCCACCCCAATTGAGACTTCCGAGCACCATTGGATAGGACAGATTGGCTTTGGGTAAGTCTGCAGTGCATGAGGAAATTTGCCAGAGAGGATTGAGACCGAATGTCAGATGGGACTTCATATCCCGTTCCGCAATTCACACCCGCATGCTTGGCGGAGTCGCCCTTAACTAAGACAGACTGTGCCCGTTGGGGAATCGCATTGCTATAGGAAGAGTTGAGGAGATAGTACAGGGGAGGGATATATGGGCAATAATACAGGACGCACGCCTCCATGCATATTATTGTAAAAAAAGTGTTGATGCGGGCTAGTCTTATGCAGGATATGCCACACATTTTCTCCTTGTATTTACGCTCGTATTCCTCCTCTAATTTTCATCACTTGCAGATGCTGATGGAGGATGTGACCTGCTGAGTGATTTGGAGACTGGAGAGGGTCGGTTAGTTTGACATCCATACGGTTGAAAACAGTAAACATTACCTCCATGCCTGTTGGCATGGCATTGACTATCAATGATTTGATAGATAAGCTCATATTTTTTAGTCAATGAGACAGTGATGAAGAGTGAAGCTTTCAATTGAGCTTGAATACAAAAAACCCGCAAAGAAAAATGCATCGATGCAGCTCGTATACTGTCCGTTTGATTATGGCATTGTAATAAATCAATATTCTCAGGACGGTTGTACAGGCCATTCCACTGACTCCTGAGCACATGTACAAGCGGGCCGATGCTGTACTGTACTATTGACTAATAAACGCGTTAAAAAGCGCAAACCTGCTTCATCCGTATAATTCGAAAAGCCCAGAAGCTGAGATATTTTCGCTTGCCTACGAGGGGCACTATTAAAGTTCTGAGCCTTAATATGAAAGAGAGGAGATATGGGCAAAGTGAGATCAGCTTTTCTCAACATAGTCTCCCCCAACCAAGATGCACTTATGGCATCTTGATCGCAGCGCCTCAATGCCACTCTGGAAGAATTGCACCGAGCAGCCCTCAAACCAAGCAGTTGCAGCATCCTTCAGCGCATCATCAGTGTCAAATCGCTGTCCACGGAGCGCCCGCTTGAGATGTGGAAACAGGTGGAAGTCGCTCGGGGCCAGGTCTGGTGAATAGGCTGGGTGCGGCAGCTCTCGAAACCCTGCGACACTGACAGCAGCCTTGGCAATCCTGCTAGTGTGGGCCGGTGCATTGTCGTGCAGCAGCACAACACCTCGGCTCAGCATCCCTCGCCTATTTTCCTTGATTGCTTCGCGCAGACGGGCGATCAGGTCAGCGTAGTAGGCGCCTGTGACTGTCTGCTTGTGCGGTAGAAAGTCCAGCAGCAGCGGGCCCTTGGCATCCCAGAAGACGGTGAGCATAATCTTGCCCGCACTGCATGCAGTCCGTGCCTTCAGTGGTGCAGGTGAACCAACTGGCAGCCACTGCTTGGACTCCTGCTTGGACTCGGGATCGTGGTGATGGATCCACGTCTCATCCCCGGTCACGCAGCAGGACAGAAAGTTGGCAGGGTCCGGATCGTAGGAGTCCAGGACAAGCTTTGAGTACTGCACCCGTGCGGTCTTTTGGTCCCTTGTCAAGATTCGTGGGATCCATCTGGCAGAAACCTTGGACAGATGAAGATGCTGGTGCAGGATCTCAATGACTTGCGGGTCAGAGAGTCCAGTGTCTGCCGCAAGTTCCCTGACTTTCACCCGCTGGTCACTGTCAACCAGAGCCTGGATGCGCTGGATGTTGTCGGCAGTGACAGCAGTCCGGGGTCGTCCACATCGGGGGTCATCTTCGAGCGAGTCGCGGCCACGCTTGAACTCGGCTGCCCAGCACTTTATGGTGGCGTATGAGGGGGCAGCGTCAGCGTACACACTAGCCATGCGGCTTTGAATTTCAGCAGGCTTTGAGCCCTCCAGAGTCAGAAATTTAATCACTGCCCTGTGCTCAAGCTTCAATTCTTGAGAAAATGCCATGGGGTGCAGGAAATAAAATGGTGCAGTGGGACTTAGGGAATGCAGAAAATTCTGAAAAGTTGACAATAGACTATTAACATGTGGCGCTTTTAGAGCCTAAAGTTTCAACACTTTGCCACTATAAGATCTTGGTCAGGCTCAGAACTTTAATAGTGCCCCTCGTATTTCACTGTTACATTATTTCGGGAGGAAAGCCTCAAGGGAAATTTTCCTTCTTTTGCGAGTACAGCATCCTATATTAGTTGCTTATGGTTTTCATAACTGAGAAGTCTTGGGGGTCCTCTTATTTGCAGTGGTTATCGGTCTTCTTCTTCGAGTATATCAGTCAGCTCTGAAGTCATGTCAGCCATTGAATAGTCTTGCCAATTGCCTGAGAAAGCTATCACTCAGTTTTTAATCTAGCAGAGACTGAGCTCTTCCTATTTAGCCGAGCTCCCGGACCAGCGACATTTTCGAGATCTGCTCAAGGCCTCGCCTTTCTCACTTTAATCTGCGCCAGGCGCCACTTCTAAACGTCCTTCGCTTGACTTTGTAGGAAAACCTGGCGAAGTACCTTAAACTTCACTTGTCTGCCAGCTCAAGCCCAATGAGACTCACTCTTTCCAAATACTGAAGTTAGGGTTGTTTAGAGGCCCTCCCCTTAGAAGCAGTAGCTTAGAA
>NIVC01001022.1:367500-415000 GCA_002269645.1 Macrostomum lignano
CTTAGGTACACGAGCACGAGTGCACGCGAAGGTGTAAAAACGAAAGACAAACTGGAATTTTTTAATAATCGAATTACAAAAATTCAATTGAAAATGTCAGCAGGCACACTATGACAATCTGTAAATGGGATTTATTTCGATTTCTTTAGCAGAATGGTGCTAAAATTTCAGTCAATGTTTTTTATTGGATACTTTATTGATACTTGCGACTGGTTTTAGGCTAAATAGAATTGCACAAAAATTTCCAACAATAAGCAACTTAACTGGAGAGATTTTATTTTTAGTCCAAACGGTAAATTTTATTTTTCAACGCGAGCCACTAAATTAACAAAGATGCTGCTAAAACTAGCAGCGTGTTATCTACTAACACTCTTGCTGATTCACGGCGGTACCTGCAGCAGGTTTGTCAGGCATCCAAAGTTCGCTAAGACCACCAGACCAGCAGAAATAGTGGACTCGGGAATTTGGGACGCTAGCTACGGTACGAGCGTTCGCGGTCTGCGATCAAACATGAAGTCAGCCTCGCAGGGTATACCGTTGAACTTTGTTATCGAGCAACTGCCGAATAAAAATGATTTCAAACTAGCAATCAGCCTTTGGTGCAGCAGTCAAAATTCGGCCGATCGTATTGTACTGCAACGCAATCTGCCATTTTTATTGCGCGACGAAACATTCTGTGAGACGGAGTTTCCTGTGACGATACGGACCACCGATTCTGAATGGTTTAAGTCGGATAACCAAACCAAGTATAGTTTGAGACTTTCTATATACAGAGCATCCAGAAATCAAGCAAGCTCGAACTTTAAGGACACGTTCCGAAAAAAGTTTGAGACTGAAATTTTTATTTATTAGCACCGAGTGGAGCCTGGAAACCAACAGCCTGTACCTGTGGAATTGGGAATCTGCGTTTAGCAGCGCAAACGTGAGGCCAACCCATCCTCAGCACCAGACTAATAGATACTTTTTGACTGACGCAACAATCAACTTGATAATGAACTCTGAATGGCCAAGATCGGGCAACTCTTTCGAATCAATTCAATTTATAGAGCCACGCTTAGTAAATCTGATCAACCATACAACAGAGTACGTTCGAAACTATATAAACATTGAGGCTATCATGCTACTGGGATTTGGAATTGCATCTCAATGTTAGACTTCTCGTCCCGAGTACACAACTGTGTACGCATCTCACAAGGCTGGAACTCTTGAGCAGCACGATTTCATGCTCAAAGTTTGTCATTTGGACAGGGAAACAGGAAAGCTGACATTCTCGCGGCATGGACTTAGCCGTGCGCTGGTTCGCTTCAATGAGCTCAATCGCAAGCAGCTTGTGTGGCGCGAGAAAAAGGAGTTATATGATAATTACATCCTGAGGATTTGCGCTGGTATTCAGCTGCAACACAATATGCGACCAGTTACCGAATACCGAAGTGTGCTCACGGTTAAGAATCCAAATTTGGGCTATAAGGTACTCGGAGTAGACACGCATGAATGCGAGATTGTCGGTTCGAGTACGAAACGAGTAACTTTTTTCTCCGATTCCGGAATCAACCAACTAATATGCCTGATTGTCTGCTCCAGCTATCGGGAGCAATTCGTTTTCAGCAGAGGCGACGTAATACTTAGACCGAACTCAACGCGATGCAAAACGGGCTACATCAATGACAATGTTTTTGCTTACAAAACAGGCAACGTCATAGAAATTCGAGGCGCCTTAACCCACGAAGATGCAGGTCAGTACCAGTGCTCGGCTGGAGGAAAAAAAGTCACCTTTGAAGTAAGCGTCGTTTCAATGCCACGGTTCACCGAGAAACTGCTTACTGGCGAAAAGATGAATGGTGAGCTGCCCGAAAGAGTCTACGCTATGGAAGGTGAAGGCTACTACATTAGCTGCACCGTTTTCTATTCAGGATTACATCGTTCTATAACGTTGGAGCCAGAGCTTTATCTAAGATCGCACGGTTCTATCAGGGGCATCTACAACTGGACAAAAAGTACTTTTGAAGAGTTTAAAACCAAAGTTAAGACAGCCGAAGCTGAAATAGACACAAGACACAATAGCAAAACAATCACTCTGACTGTTGGCCGTATTCCCAAAGTTTGTAGTCCGCAACGCAATTTATTTAATCATCGATATATGTGCAACGCAGCTGCTTCCTCAGAAGATGCACGTCGCTACGGCTTGATGGACTATTCGACGCAGAGTGCTGCAGATGTATATTATCTAGCAAGACCTCGACTAAATGACTTTGTCTCAGACAGCAGTAGCTCACAGTGATATCACTGTCCAACAAGAAATTATTTTGGCGCAAATTGTATCATAACGGTTTCATTGACGCAGGGTGTGCTTAGCTTCTTGAAAACTATCGGACTGATCGTTGAGACAGGGCTGCTATCATCGCAGCCGGAGTTGACTGATGTCATCTTGAAGCCCTCCAGGATAACTATCACGATTGGAAACCCCGGCTTGCTTAAGTCAGAGCAGCAGAGGAGAAGTCTACTAGCGGTCGCTCCGATTTTTCGCTATAAGAACGGCAATTCAATAGTCAGTTTGAGTTCGTTTCGAATGATTCGTAGCAACGAATCGAACAGCAGCGATGACAGAAAGTGCCTTGCTAACCCAGCGTGCCTATTTTCAACTCGGTTTGAGAAAACCCTGGCCAGCCAGCTTACTCTTGCCGAAATTATTATCTTTAAGGCCAAGACTGCTTCGTTGACTGTACCTTCATGGATCAGTAAGTGGTCTGCTCAACCGACAACTGTGGCTCCAGTAAATTTTTCAAACGAATCGGTTCGTTCTTTAACAACTAGAACTAATAAAAACATGCGGGAAAAATTAGCAACAAGAACAACAGCTGAGGCAGGAGCAACAAATACGCCTCCGACAGCAATAGAAGCGAGAACAACGAAGACGCCAAGATCGACAGTAGAACCAAGAACGACAGAGACACCAACAACAACCGAAACAAGAACAACAAAGACACCAAAAACAGCTAAAACAAGAACAACAAGGACTCCAACAACAACCGAAATCAGAGCAACAAAGACACCACCACGATCGACAACAGTAGAAACAAGAACAGAAACACTATCGACAGCCGAAGCAAAAACTGCAGCAAAGACAACAGCGAATACAACAAAAGGTAAGTACTAATAAAAATGCTTGATCATTTAGTAAACCGATGCATTAATTTGTAAGTTCCTATGCCAGCTCCATGTAAAAAAACACTTTCAGAATCACCCGAACCTCCAAATAATTCGGCGACTAAATCGGGACCATTCGAGTGTGTGCTAGTACTTCTGGCCGCTTTCCTGCTGATGCCTATGGTTATTATTTAGAACGCTATAAGTTTTTGTTTGTTCTCGGTCACGGCGTACCTGATGTTTCGAACTTATTAAATAAAACAAGCTGTTTTCCCCAACTGCTTTGTTCTGAAAAGTAAAAGTAGAGTACTGACTGCATTAAAACAATATCCAGCAGTAGTTATAACTTCAACAAGCGCAGGTCACTGTGAAACCCAAATACGCTCTTTTATTTTAGGCATAAACATATAAATTTCAAGCTCCAATTAAGATTTCTATGAACGCTCTCCGCAAATCAAACAGTCAAATCAATACTAAAAGCTAAAAAATACGATTGGCGTTTTAACGGATCAGTGAAAAAAATTAATTGGATTTTTCTAAGTTTAACTTATAGCTGTTTGTGATTTACGCACTAAGCTAGTAAAAAACAATCTAAAGTGTACAATTTTTTTAAAATTGGGAGAACTTGCGTTGAAGAAACTTTTAAAGAACCCCAAAATCGCAGGCACGCGTGAATGTCCGGAAAGTTCTGACAATTTTTTACACCACGTTTTTCACATTTTAAAATGAAACAAAATAAATTTAATGTGATCACACAGTTTCTACTTGTACACTGTTTCGTCGCTTTGTACACTAGTCATGTGGGTTAAACAGCCCATACTTACCATGCACCGCATTACCACTTATTAACTCGCAATTACATGCAACTCTCAATTATAGTCCAATTCCAAGCAGTTAGAATCGCTATTGAACTAAATAGGAGCCGCGATACCGCGGAATTGCTGCTTAGCCGCGGCGGCGGAGCCCATCTCAAAGGTCACGAGCACGGCTCGCACCTTGAACGGCTCTCCGGCAGCTTGGGCAGCTGCGTTGGCAGCCGCTGGCAGCAATAGTAGATCCTCAGGCCCATCGGCAGACTGCGGGCCATCATCGCTCGGTCGAGAAGACGAGTCCATTTCAACTCGGACAGGCGGCAGAGAGCGGTCCCTGGGCAGCAGGAACACTGCCGCCCGGTAGCCGCAACGCGATTCGCTCGGCCAGGCGCGCCGCATCGCCTCGGACAGTCCGGCCGGGGACACAGGCGGCTCGGACTCCGGCCAAGGATGCAGCAGCAAGCAAATTGGACGGCCAATATTTTCGGCCATGCTGATGGCGTTTACTACGGCATTTATGCCGGTCTTGCTTGCGCCGTGCTTGATTAGATCTAATTCGCGACAGCTCAGGTTGCTGCCGGAGCTAACTAAGCAGCGGTTGTCGGCCAGGCAACCAAATATGCTCACCATGGCCAGAAGCTCGTCGATCTAATGAGAGCGGAGCAGCAGAGCGCCACGTTTTCTACTTCAAAAGTTAAAGCAAGAAGAGCCACAGGTGGTGATATTGCGCCCCTAGTGCTGTACGAGCTATAGCGCTCAATGCATATGGGCTGAAGTATGTAAGAATAGTCTAAGCCTTTAAGGAAAATATTCAGAATCTGGAGTGAGATTAGTATAAGAAATCTGTAGGAGAGTGAGATTAAGAATTTGGGAAAGATGTTTGAGAATCCAGGAGTGAGACCAGGACTATAAGAGTCAGATTGAGAATCCGTGAGTGAGACCAGGACAAGAGTCAGATTGAGAATCCAGAAGTGAGATCAGGACTCTGAGAGTCAGATTTAGAATCCAGGAGTGAGTCCAGGACTCTAAGAGTCAGATTAAATATCCAGGAGTGAGACCAGGACTCTACGAGCGTAAAAGAGGCAGATTGAGAATCCAGGAGTGAGATTAGGACTCTGAGAGTCATATTGAGAATCCAGGAGTGAGATTAGGACTCAGAGTCAGATTGAGAATCCAGGAGTGAGATTAGGACTCAGAGTCAGATTGAGAATCCAGGAGTGAGACGAGGACTCTAAGAGTCAGATTGAAAATCCAGGAGTGAGAACAGGACTCTACGAGCGTAAAAGAGTCAGATTGAGAATCAAGGAGTGAGATTAGGACTCTGAGAGTCATATTGAGAATGCAGAAGTGAGTCCAGGACTCTAAGAGTCAGATTAAGAATCCGGAGATTGACAATCCGGCAAGCGAGATTGACAATCCGGCTAGTGAGATTGACAATCCGGCTAATGAGATTCATAATCCGGCAAGTGAGATTGACAATCCGGCAAGTGAGATTGAGAATCCGGAAAGTGAGATTGACAATCCGGCAAGTGAGATTGACAATCCGGCTAATGAGATTGATAATCCGGCAAGTGAGATTGACAATCCGGCAAGTGAGATTGAGAATCCGGAAAGTAAGATTGACAATCCGGCAAGTGAGATTGACAATCCGCAAGTGAGATTGAGAACTCGGGATCGAGTGAGATGAATAATTAGACTCCCTGCAGAGAAACGCTTGAAAAAATGAAGACAATGGAACTTCTCCTAACCTGCGAGCCATTCAGCGAGCTCTTCGAGAACTCCCCTTGGATGAGGCACCCATGGCTCAGCTTCAGCGGCAGCAGGCCGCACTCTTGCACGGCTGTCTGCAGCCAGTCCAGCGAATGGGCCGACTGTAGCGGCACTTGAACTTGAAGGCTCGACCAAAGCGTTTCGGTTGATTGTCGCATCGTGTTTCGTTCAGTTTCAATTTTCTTATTTCTATGTTGCGAAATTGTCAATAAACAAGACGAGAAACGCGTCGCTCTCTTTAAGTTGATTCTGGCTGGCAAAGACGGGGACAGGTCACAGTTGGTTTTGTAACCCTAAGCCTGCCTATTCGAGGTCTTATCTATGCGAGGGGGTGGTGGGCGCGCGCGAAGGGATAGAGGGGTAAAAGTTAGTACGCTAATTATACTGCAGCGATAAGGCTAATGTACATTGCAGCGCTAGATTGGATGAACACACTTGGATTGGCGGCGGGGAGGGGGGTTAAGAGAATGAAGTTGACTTGGCCGTTGAAATGGAGACGTTTAAGCTGTAAAGCCCTGTTCTGTCTGCCGTTTTTGTCGCACTTTAATAAACTAAACCAGTCTTTTTTATGCTTTGCTTATTTTGCGTATTGCGTGTTTACATTGCATTTTTCGTTCTCTGGATTGCACGAACCTCGGTCGGAACGGTGTGTTTCTTGTGACATTTTCGTTTGCCTGCAGACAGACAGCTGCAGCAGTGTAAAAGCAAAGGCTATATAAAAAATGCAGCAATGAAGATGCGAATAAATGCGTTCGTTATTTCTTATTTGTTTAGCTCTTGCGGATTAACTTGTTCAAATATAGCAGCATTTTTCACTTGGTCAGATGAAATGGGTAATTTGTTTTAAATACAATAAAACTGCGATAATTGATAAGTAAGACGCCCACGGCCAGAAAAGTCCCGCTAAAAAACCAGTTCAAACTAGTTTCAAACCAGATTCGCAATCTTTTTCTTTGCAAACAAACATGTTTTACTTTTTTTATTAGCCCTGACACAAGTCAGAGCAGCAACCATATAACCAGTGACTTCAGATAAGGCTAGAGGCAAAAAATGGATTAGCTAATCCGTTATATAGCGTACGTAAGGCAGTAAATATGACTATCTTATGTAGCATGCAACCTTACAAAAGGGTTTTCGAATTTAAATAAGAAATAGATCGCTCTTAAAGCGTATTTTCATATCAGCCAGTGTTGATTAATCGCAGTCCATTTCATTTCAATCTTACGTGTTTGTGAAGTATCCAGAAATGTTGGGCTAGTTTTAAGAATTCCGTAAATAAAGCCGAATTTTTCTACTGGCAGTAGTCTCATTTAAACATTCGAGAAATATGTAGAAAATGCACGCAAATTAGCAGGTACTTTTTTTACAATTTGCGTTTAATTAAACCTTCGTTTTTTTAAACGCAATATTCTGTTGACAGATAAGTGTACAGATAAGCATTCGGTGTTTGTACACTGCTGTAAATGCAATTTTCCGTATTACGTACGCTACGGGCAGTTAGGAGTACCTCTTAATAATGAAAATGCAAAAAGAAGTTCAAATGTACTCACCCTGCTCACCCAGACAGCCATACAAGGCTAATTTTTTTTGGTAGAGTTCTCAACTTTTAGGCAACAGGGAAGAAATCGGTCATGCAAAAATTCCCTTTTTCGCCTACGCAATGTAACTATGCTGTCAAAGAAGCAAACCACAGAAGCTGCTTATAATTTTAACAGAATTAAAACAACGATAGACATGAAAAAGACAATCAATTTAGCATAATCAAGTTTATATTTTGTACAGAAAATTTTACAACTGATCTTGAAAATTTTAATAAAAATTTTAAATTAAATTAGATAAAGTTAAGCTAAAATTTAATCAGTTAAAAACGCACCACAAAAGCATTGTCGATGATGAATTAACACTCGCTTGTCAAGAATAAACAATAGTAAAAGATTAAAAACTCCACGTGAACCTACTGGAATATTGAAATAAAATATTGTCAAACATACTAAAGACAAAGAGCTGCGCATGACAATTCCGTCAGGTATAATGGAGTCATACAATAGAATCAAAATGATCAATTAGTATTTATTAGCTGATTATAATGTATCAATGTATAGGACAGGAATGGTAAAAAAGCACCTTACTTACGCTTTAACACGATTCAAAAGTTATTTTTGACTTAGTCGCACATTATAAAAATCGTCGAAACAGATGCCAAAAAACTGCTTGTTAAATGTTATAGTTAAAAAAAAATATTAAATATAAAAAAAATTGAAGAATATTTACACTAAAACGACATGTTCCACTGTTTCAATATCGAGTATAGGCTTAAATAAGTTAGGATAAAATCTTAGAAAGTCCCGCGTCAGTTGCTTAAAACAATCAGTCCGTAGTGACACCAATGTAACCATCTTGTTCACGCCTGACGGTGCAGCACAGTGATACAGCAAATATCATGCACAGCAGCTGCAATTAATACGTAAGCAGTCAGTTAACCCGATAAGTTCCATGGTCTAATTGCTATTATTTAATAATTCACGCATAAATTAGTCATAAACCACTTACCTCAATAACGGCAACGCCCAGAATCACTATCAGAGCCCATAGTCCATTTACCTCAATAAAGTTATACAATTTAGACGCACAGCCCTGCAGAATAAGAGAAAAGTTTGCGCTTATTTTTGTTAAACATACATACCCGGTCATTCGGTACGCGAAAATGACATTTTGTTTAGTGGCCTAGCGCGGCGCTCTGATGTGCCAGCGGCCCAGGCTCGATTCCAAGTGCAGGGCCAACTCTCAAGACCCAGTGAAGTGTACATGCCTAACGATAAATAAAGTTAGGGCCGCTGTACACTCCTGTGTGAGTGTGTGCCTGTGAGTATGACTGCGTGCGTATCCGCGCGCTTGTGTGCCTGCTCAGGGGAGTCGGTGGAATGGGCAGTAATGCCCCTCGCCGGTTGTGTGACAATGTCGCTTAAAGTGCTCCAGGGTGCACACAGCCCCCTGCCTGTAATAACTAAAAACCCATGGAAATGGATGCTTCTGAAACATCACTAACCCACGGAAATGGATGCTTCTGAAACATCACTAACCCATGGAAATGGACGCTTCTGAAACATCACTAACCCATGGAAATGGACGCTTCTGAAACATCACTAACCCATGGAAATGGACGCTTCTGAAACATCACTAACCCATGGAAATGGATGCTTCTGAAACATCATTAACCCATGGAAATGGATGCTTCTGAAACATCACTAACCCATGGAAATGGATGCGTCTAAAACAACACTAACCCATGTACATAATTAACCGCTAAAATGACATTTTTGAAAGCAACAATTAAAAAACCTGTCAAATCTGTCACTGTTTAAGTACTCGTAACTATAAGCCGGTAGTCACGCACCTCAGTAAACTGTTCTCCATCGGGGGCAGTGCAAACAGCCTTAGCCATGTCTTTGCTGTAGTCATCTGTGCCATTGGCTCCACAGCAGCGCAGCCACTGCTGAGTGAATCGAATGTACTCGGGCAAAGTGGTCTCGTTTTTGTTCCGAATACCGTTCTTCAAGCTGTTGTTGATTGTAGAGTAGACCTGCAGGTAACGCGTGGAGTTGTGATTCTTTGCATTGGTTAGTTAAATAATCTCTCTGGTTATTCAGTGAGAGTTGCTACCCTCTCAGATGATTCAGTGAGAGTTCCTACCCTCTCAGATGATTCAGTGAGAGTTGCTACCCTCTCAGATGATTCTGTGAGATTTGCTACCCTCTCAGATGATTCAGTGAGAGTTGCTACCCTCAATGATCATTTAGAGAAAGATGCTACCCTCTCAGATCATTCAAGAAGAGTTGCTACCCTCTCAGAGCATTCAAGAAGAGTTGCTATCCTGTCATATCATTCAGAGAGAGTTGCTAACCTCTCAGGTGATTCAGTGAGAGTTGTTTTTCTGCCTCCGAATTCAAATATATTTAAATAAGTTACACTAGAAAACGACAGTAGCAACTATAGTTAAATTTAATTATAACAGTAATGAGTAAATAATAATTCTAAAAGCAATGGGCTTAAGAATAGAATATTATAACAAAATAAAAACAGCTCACAGTTGGATCGGTGCGCTTCAAATACAGGAAGATTCCACCGCCAATTTCTACAATGCAGACCAGAATGACAAAGGTGCAGAATGCACCCAATAGACAGGTAGATTCATGAAATGCGCCACAGCAGCCAAACCCAGCAGCCAAAGCTGTGATAGCACCAATCGCCATAGCAACAAACAGGGCAATGTCCATTTCAATTTGCAAGCCAGTGCTAGCTTTGATGTTGCGCATGGTTGTGTCAAAGTAGAGAAAAAGTGATCCAGCAAGGATGGCCAGTCCAATTAACTAAATGAAAGAAGGAAATGCAAAAAGTGTTAAATCCACTACCATGTTATGCATTTGAAAATGCAGAAAAATGCTTTGTATTTTTAATTACAAAGCATATTGATAAAACTAGAAAAGATTTTTATTGGAAAAGAAGAAAAAATTATCTCTTTTTGCTTCTTTCAAATTCTTTTTCTGATTTATCTTTTAGCTAGCAACATTTAATGTATGTTTAAAAAATTTAATATTTAAAAGAGTTTTTTTAGTTTTGTGTCAACTATAAAAGTAGAAACCATTTTTATAAAACGCACTTGCAAAGTTAAATGACCTTTTTAAGAGACATTTTTATAGACATTTTAGGAAATTATTACCTATTTTAGAATACATTAGCATGCATTTAGCTAAGACAACTTTTCTATTCTGGCAAGTACTATTAGACAATCTGGACCCTAGCATAAAAATAGATTTGTGACTCTAATTTCTAGCATTGAAGAGTATATTGACTATACAATTTATATCAAATGAGATATTTATGTAGATAGCATAAAATATATGCAGATATGCAGATATGAGATAGATAATATTTTAAATATGATAATGCTACAGATAATCAGTTGAATAAAATGTCAAGCCTAAGACTAATATCCTAATGCTATACACAATTTAACTTTATTAGCTAGGCTTAAAAATGTATACTTAAGCCTAGGTTGCTTTTATGCTATAATTTACTATTATACAAAAAATATATCCATCCATACATACTAAACTCTTGATAGTATATATATGGACCAAAAAATTCTAGTATACAGAGGGACCTACAATACATCATTGGCATACAACTTGGCATACAGAGATCACTAAGATAGGCCTAGCAGGTTAGGTAGGACCAAGTTCTGGGTTTTAACTATAGAGATGCTAATTCTGGTTAACCAGTTAACTAAAAAACCAGTTAACAGGTTTTCAAAAACTGTTTTTTTCTAGTCCAGTTCTGGTCTCGTTTTTTGCTTCTTTTTATATCTTTGTATCATTTTATCATATGCCATAATTAATACAAACTATTTTTACGCAATATTTATATCTATTCAACTGTAATTTACAAATTACAAGTCATGAATCATGCTTTGTAGATGAAATATGTATTATGAAAAGGAATATGGCCTAATCTAATAATCATATTGATCAAATAAACAATGCAATATGCAATATGATTTTAATATCAAATTATCAACTTTATTACCTATTTTTTTGTCATTAATAAATATGATTTTGTTGTGTAGTTAGATTTTGATTTGATACTTGAACTGACTGTGAACTATTAAGTCATGTTGTGTTTGTAAAAAAATATAAATTTTTTTTTAATTTTTTAGCAAATACATTATAATATTATTTACATAGCTTTTAAACAGTTAGTTTCTATTGATAATGAGATAATGAGATCAGTCAAGAAAGCAATACATATGTATTAATGCACTGATTTACTTTTTCCAACTATTATTCCACTTTATCTATTTGCACAGGAAAAACTGCCAACCTTAACAAAATTTCCAATTAAAAATGAATAATAAATTGAATGCACCCTTTATTTGGTGATAGACAAGTATATTAAAGAAAGAAGATATAATACAAAATCAATTTCAAGCATATTTATATGGTGCAAGCATGCTAAATGACCTTTTATGAGTGGTCTAGCAACGAAAATTGGTAAACTGGTTTTGAAACCAGTTTTGGCCAAAAACAGGTTTTAAAACCAGTTAACCAATTCCACAAAATTGACAGCTTTTGGCATCTCCTAGTACTAGTTCCCACCAATGATATATGCACAGTTAGCATACAAAAAATGACTAAGTTCAAGTTTTGTATAGTCTCCATATGCATAGTTGGAATAGCAAAAAATTTGATCAAGAATATCTCCTAACTTAGAATCTAAGTCTTAAAAATTATGTTATAATAAACTTGTATTTGTAGGGTTCAATAAAATTTTAACGAGTATTTATAGCTATTTTAGTAAAAATTCAAAAATCAAAAGCCTAAAATATATTTTGATATTTTTTGTTTCATTATAGTATATACTATAGGCCTATAGCTATATTTTTTATAGGCATAGGCCTACAATATAAATTCACTGGTATACATTTACGTATATTAGGTGAAATCCAAAAATCGGGGGCAAGTTTTATGAAAATTCGTTTTTTGGCAATTTGAAAGCAATAAAGCTATAAAATAAATTTATTCAAGTTTTTAAAAGGTAAAAAAGTCTATTAAAGCACAAATTATTTTCGTATAGCTTTATTTTTAATAAAATGATTTGTTAAAATGGTAAGCTTAATTACGACCTAAAATGAGTCTAATGAAAATGATAGAAAAGCTATAATAATGTATTTTATTAACTTTAACTATCTTATAATGTTACACTCTATAATTCTACAACATATTTAACATTATTTTCAAGGGTTTATTTGTTTATCACTTTCATTACTCTTGACAACGTGTATTTTGTAGAGTTCGTTTGCAATAAATTGTATTCAACGTAAGTTTATTATTTAAACATACAAATTCCCATAAGAATCGGAAAATTGCATTTTACTCAGCTTCTACTAAAGCGATTTGGAAAATTCTTTTTTTCCTGCATACACGCCGCGATGATACATGTTTTAGTGTAATTTCATTGTTCTTCGTCACTTAATGAGCATACAGTAAGCATCTGATTTGGAAGCCGGGTAACACATTGGAATTCCCATAAGGATTGGAAAATTGCATTTTACTCAGCTTCTACTAAAGCGATTTGGAAAATTCTTTTTTTCCTGCATACACGCCGCGATGATACATGTTTTAGTGTAATTTCATTGTTCTTCGTCACTTAATGAGCATACAGTAAGCATCTGATTTGGAAGCCGGGTAACACATTGGAATTCCCATAAGGATTGGAAAATTGCATTTTACTCAGCTTCTACTGAAGCGATTTGGAAAATTCTTTTTTTCCTGCATACACGCGGCAATGATACATGTTTTAGTGTAATTTCATTGTTCTTCGTTGCTTAATGAGCATACAATAAGCATCTGATTTGAAAGCCGGGTAACACATTGGAATTCCCATAAGGATTGGAAAATTGCATTTTACTCAGCTTCTACTAAAGCGATTTGGAAAATTCTTTTTTTCCTGCATATACACCGCAATGATACATGTTTTAGTGTAATTTCATTGTTCTTCGTTGCTTAATGAGCATACAGTAAGCAAACTTTGCACTTTATATTAGTATGTTTTTTGCGAGTTTAAATGGTTTTAGAAAAACTTTGAAATCCTTAGAAATACTTCATCTTTTTGAATTGAATAAAAAGTAAAACACAGATTACTTTCTGTTTTGTAAGTAGTAAAAAAATTAGCCTTCTCTAAGACCTACAAGTCTTAAAATTAATTGTTTAATAATGAAAAAAGTGAAACAAAAAATTGCAAATCAGTCAACTCGGACTTTCAAAATGATTTTTTGTGGTTTTTTCTTATTTATTCAACAATATAAAGCATGAAAACAATAGTTTTTATCCAGAACTATTTTCTAAAGACCTATCTATCTTTCAAAAACTTTTTTTAGATACATTACTTTCCATCGAATGTCCGCAGATTTGTTTTACCGTTTTATCCCACGTTTTTAGATTTCGCCATTGGCATTAGCTAGGAAAGCAAATTTCATTCTGGCATATACCAATACACAATCCTAAAACTGGTATATACAATACAGGCCTAACAAATTAACAATTAGGCAATATATTCTTAATAGTAAAATTGGATTAGACTTGAATAAACATAGACCTAGGCATTGTGGACCCCTATGGCTATCAGTATCAGGCTATGTCATATGTGGTGTGGCTAGATTAAATAAAAGATATAACTATAAGAAAAGTACATAGGTTAAATATTATCCTCAATCAACTATGCCTTAGGCCTAGCCCATATGATAGTTTAGGCCTGCATTATAACATTATAATTATATCAATACAATACAATCAATACAATAGAATAGGCCTAGGCCTATTATTGTCAAAAGCTAGATTTTTGGTCATACATAGGCCTATTATACACTTCTAAATATGAAATTTAATAGCCTAGAATAGCGTTTTATGAAATTCAAATTTACAAGGACAGATAATAAATAAGTTTTAATGGCCCACAGACAAGGCAACATTAACATAATCTTACCACTTACCAGAAATAGTCCATTAATAACAATAAGCACAACACGTAAGCATTGAGTGCACCCTTTAGCCATAGGGCATAGTTTAGTAAGACTTTCAATTAAAATGAATATTGAAGACTTTACAGACTTGAAGACTTGTCACCTGACAAATGAAACCAATTTCACAATGAAGCTAGTATAGTATCTGAATTAACTTAATTTATTTAGTGAAAAGAGCAATTTAAATAAGACTATTTAAAGTCTAAATAGTCAATCATTAAAACAAAAATACTGTAAATAATTAACCGTACGTTAGATTAATGCGCTATATAATGCTTTAATAAAAGCTTAAACAGTTTTTTACTATAAATATATAATATTTGATAAAATATCTATTCTATTATAATTATTCTGGTTCCGCGATCGGTTATCACCAAGGCTTCCTTGAATCCTTGAAAATCTATCCAGATCAGTTAGTCAACCAACAAAACGATATAAAATAGTAAGCACAGCCACTAAAACAATTACAGAAAGGCAGACCAATAATTGACTACAAACTGCATTTCAGTGGGATCGACGATCCATGAGAAAAAGAGGATGGAACGATGGAGTTATACTCCATATGATTAATACAAATTAATCTCTGAGCGCATCACCAGGATGTAAAACATTAGCCTCGTTGCGTAATTCTTAGGTACATCTGCACACATACGTGTTTTACGTTCATGCATGCAAATTGTAGTAGGTATGGGACTTGTTCAAAAGAATCAAGACCGAGAGTTAGTGCAGGAAATTCCATGAATTACATGCATCTTACATGTACGTATAAATGAACGTTTAAATTAACACAGCTAGAAATGAGAGACAATGGATCGAATTTCTACCTAGCATGTATATGATGCAATCAACGATCGAAATGGCATATCGATTACAAATGACATACATGTACATGTATGTAAATTTTGTGTACGTAGGTGCATACATGTACACTGCACATACACGTGTACATTTTAATGTAAATGAATAACGTTCTTAGATCAGCCAATAGCCAATACCTCGCAATAGCCTTTCTATATTGCACCTCCTCATTGTTAAACTTATTTTTCTACTCAAGTACATATAGAACTTGCTTGCTCTATATAGTGCTTCTTCTTAATAGTTTGCTTGCTTCAATAAAGTTCATGTACGTGTATGTACAGTACATAAGTTTTCATGTATTAGTAAGGCGATGTAAAATTATATACACAAATCAGTTGGGCTTCGGGCACGTGCCTAGAGAATTTTTTCTGGAGAATGATATGCTAGGGAATGATATATTATTACGAGTATATTTTGCCATTAAAATCGGGCACACACATGCATTATATGCAATAGCGCCAGCTATTGATGGGCTCGTAAACGTACACAAAAATTTACCTAGTACATTACTTGCACATCAGGTACATGTAGCTACTCCCTCTTGGCGAAAAAATACATGAATACATGTATATGTGTACATCTTAAAGTGGATTTGAAAGCTAACAAGCTGTTCTGTGGATGATATGTACACCGAAAATTGTAAAAATAATGATAAAAGCTTTCTTATATTTCTCTTCGATCATTACACTGGAAACATACACATGTGCTTTTGCGTACGCTATGGTTTAACAAAAAAGTTAATGTACATACAGATTACATATACATATTGTGCATTTGGTTGTTGCAGATATCAGGACTAATAGACTAAAGTAATTTAATTATATTTTCCATGTGCAGATTATTTAGTACAACCGTTCTACATGCTTTGCAATAAACAAAATTTACATACACAAACTCAGCATATTCCATTTAGATTCATTTAAGCAAGCTAAAAACTATACGAGTACACTGCATCTAGCTAATATACATTACCGTAGATCATGCTAAATACATGTGCCTGTAGTTCTACTTCTTTAAAGCTACTGTATATACTTTAATATAATAAACTTTTCTAGATTAACTGGACCTATCGCTCCTCTGTACATAAGTACACAAAGAGTAAAATAGAAACTGCATCTACATGTGTATGACTAATTTACAGACATCATTTACGAATCGCTAAATATTACATAGTGGGTATTAATTAGCTCTCCTAGTGAGTTTAATGGTGCAATTCTACGTCATCAAGCACTATACACACGATAACCACTTCGTGCTAAATTCGTGCTCAGGCTCAGCAGGAAGCAACCGCACTCCGATCCCGAGCCTTTCACACGAAGTCCTTCCTCATGAGGAACGTGAACCAGTAGGCCACATTGAACACTAGAAAGCACAGCGGATAGGCAAATACACAGGCCTGATCGACTTTTTCCGCTTCAAACTGTCCAGCTGTTGCTCCTGATCCGTCTGGCTGCAGTTGCTGATGCTGCTGCTGATGCTGCTGCCGCTGTCGGATCCTTTGAGCGGCCTGGTGCTGCTGCCTCTGCGGCCTGTACCAGCTGTGATTGGCTCCGCGCCGGTGCCAAACGAAAGCACCCTCATCCAAATCCACCAGGCCGCAACCTTCTTCGCCATCTTCGTCGTTCCTATTCCGACGGTTTCTAGTAGAAGCACTGACGTTGCTGATCACATTGTCAACTTCTTCGTCTGTATCATTGTTATCGCTGTTGTCTTCGACGTTTTGCTCTTCCGACGCGTCGAGTCGTCGCATTTCAATGCGCTGATGAAGCTGCTGCCGATTAGAACTCAGATTCCTGCCGTACCGACTGTTCGCTGGCGTCTTGTCCCGCTGTTTCTTCTTGGATCCCGAGGCCAGAAGATTCCCGCCAAGACGCATCATCTCCTTGCGCATCAGGTTGCGCAGCTCGTCCCTCAGTTGTCGCTGTTCGTGACGCCTGGCGAGCATGTTCACGACGGCGAACTCGAGCAGAGATGCGGTGACGAATGCAAGACAAGCAAATAGCCAAACGTCGATGGCTTTGATGTAGGAAACTCTTGGAAGATTCTGGAAAAAGTCATTATTGGGAAGAGCTAATTACTGATGCACAGTTAATCTGTATAAAGCCATGGGAGTTCGGAGTTGGGAGTTCAAGCCTGAATAGCTAAATTCACTGTCTCGCAGTTAAGCCTGCTTAGACGCATGCATTGTTTGGATTCAATGAGTGGAAAAGCTGCTTGTATAGAAAGCCTCACTTGGTTCAGTTGGTCCCAAAATGAACTAACTAAGCTCTCTATTATTGGCATTTCATCCTCAATCAAGCCCGTTCAGGCGTGCACAGTTACCTGCTAGCAGAATTGCTATAAACTTTCACGGGCAACTTGACAAGCACAATGCCTGCTCAACATGAATTCATAAGCTTAATACAATTTTCTGCTCAAAAACTAGCAGCTTAGTAAGCTGCGTTAGAGTCAATGATGACTTAGCTAAATCTGATCGATCTATCGAATCTTGCCAAAATTTGTGTCGATTGTGTCGATTTGTGTCGATAGGTGCGCCAAATAAGTATCGGCCTATATGCTTCGTTTGAAGCATTTTTTCGAACTTTAACTTTCAACAAATTTGTCGCTTGAAATCGCAAAAATACTGTGTAAATCAGTTTATACCCTGGGTTGATACAGAGATGTCTACCAAACAATTTTAGCTTGGACCACTGCTTCATACCTTGACCCATGATCTAGAGCCTGGAGGATCGCTTTGCTCTTACCTGTGATCCCAGAGCCTACAGCACTGCTCCATACCCCAACCTGTGATCCTAGAGCCTACAGCACTAGCTGCTCCATACCCCAACTTGTCATCCTAGAGCCTACAGCACTGCTCCATACCCCAACCTGTGATCCCAGAGCCTACAGCACTGCTTCATACCCCAACCTGTGATCCCAGAGCCTACAGCATAAGGACCACCAGAAGTAGATGGCCTCATTAGTGGCTACGATTCACAATTGAATAATTCTAAAACCGCACCAACATACCTGCACCGTAGCAGCGCTCTGCGTCATGAGAGCCAGAACGGACAAGAGTCCCAGCGTGATCCTGGCTGGTACGGACTTGTAGTCAATCCAGAACGAGATCCAAGATATGGCCACGATCAGGACAGACGGCAGATATGTATAAATTAGATAAAATCCAAACTTTCGCACCAATTTGAACTCAACAAAGAGGCAGGTAAAAGCGCCAGTAGCGTTATAGGCTTTCTGACAGCTTCCGGACCGGACTGAGGGCAGCTCGAATTCGTTGAGAATGAGCTGCTGGTTGAGCGTAACGGACTCTTTGTCGAGCATCCAAACAAATTTCAGGTCGCTGAGCGCAAATCCGTAGCTGCCAATTTCCAACGGGCACTGCTGGGTGTCCATAGGGAAATTCCACAGCTGGAATCAAATGTCGACAGTGCTTGTAGAGTTTGTTTCGAATGTTTTTTTATATTTGGCTATCGGCATTACAAAGACACTAATACAGGTCTTCGTAACTTTTGAAACAGTTCGGTCCTGCTGAACATGAATCAAACAGAGTATTATCCAGAGTCAGGACGCAAGCCGTCATGCTCTGAGCATGCGGATACGTCGCGAAGTTAGTTACTTCCGCCGGTTAATGTTAGGGAATTATCTTGAATGTGGACACTCTGGCAAACTCTTTGCTCTCTTTGACTTCTTACCTGCATAGGACAAGCCAATTTAACCGTCAACTTCTGAGAAAAGGTAATCAACCCGTCCTGCTGCAGCCAGATCAGATAGTTCGGCGCCGTGATCACGTGTAAAAATCCGTATTTTGCATTGCGAAAAAACAGATCCGGTATCCACAATCGATCTTTGAGATAGCTCAGGCTAAACGTGTGCTTGTAGCCTCGGAATCGAAGTCGCGGATCGCGCCACTTCTGCCTGAGCAGCAGGTCCAAGCTGTAGTCCATGTCGATGACGTTAATGCTGCCGAAACTCTGCACGTGCATGTTGATCTCTACCACCGTCGGCTCGCCGCTGCCGCCGGGCCTGCGGATTGGTGAGAGCTTCTCCGGCTGCGCCACTGGCTCTCTGTGCGTCTAGACATCACTGGCCCTTTACTCTCAATTCAATGCCAGTTCAGTTCATCAAACACGTCCTGTATCATTCTCTCAGTTTCTCTCTCTCTACTTATCAACCTCTCTGCCTCCCTCCCTTTCTCCATTTTGAGGGCACCATTTTGAGACTACTTGTAAAAGATCCCGACGCGACTCACCTATGATGACTCTCGTAATTCTCAAACAACAATCTGGAAATTTCCTCAACAGTATAGTTGCTATCAATAGACAGCGGTTCGGCAATGTCGGGTCCCAGGGGAACCATAGCAACCCGGTTGCTAGGCGGACGGGCAGACATGGCGTCGCGTAGTTCCGACAGTTGTCGTTTGCCAGTTGGCCTTTTGTCTGGAACGGCAGACTGGGGCAGACCAATTGTTGCACAGGCCAGGCCAACTTGAAATAGCAGCAGATATTGCAGGAACATTTCCGCAAAGATATAAATTCAGAGTCCTTAAATATTCTAAAGTTGGAACTACTCACCGACTTTTATCGAACGCAGCTATTTATATTGGCGGATGAATTCTTGTATAGATCGAACCGCAGCCTATCAGTGAGCAGTTGAAAATACTAGCGTAGCGTTCCACCATTGGCTGTTCAATGCAACTTTTTCATGAACTTTTTCATGACTGCAAATGTTAGATTTGCAGTCTAACATATTGGAAAGCAGTTCGCCTAATAATGTACATCTTCCAAGGAGGGGCTTAAGCTCCAGGGGCTTTAGCACCAGGGGTATTATCACCAGGGGCTTTAGCACCAGAAAGGTTTATCACTAGGGGCTTTAGCACCAGAAAGGTTTATCACTAGGGGCTTTAGCACCAGAAAGGTTTATCACTAGTGTAGTAGGGCATTATTTTAGAAACGGAATTTTTGCAGGTTTAAATATGCTTTTACCCTACTATCAGTAGTTTCAACCCGGGGAAATAATTAGAGCGGGGTTAAGTGGATAAAATTGGGGTTCCTTTAGAACTACAGAGCAGTTGGGCTCTCGGGAAAGAAAACTCGGACCTTCTTTGGAGTGTCCTCTCCTGTGTAACTTAGAGAGTTCACGAAGAAGTGGTAAGGAAGGGAAATATAAGGGTTAGGCTTGCACAAGAGGAGTCTTGCCTCTAATTATTGGGAGTCTTGCCCAACGCACAACGGGAAT
Organism: Macrostomum lignano; assembly: GCA_002269645.1. Classification (NCBI taxonomy): domain Eukaryota; kingdom Metazoa; phylum Platyhelminthes; family Macrostomidae; genus Macrostomum; species Macrostomum lignano. Next base: position 387,892 of record NIVC01001022.1, read on the forward strand.
AAAACTAGGGAATTAATGTAGAACAAAATAACCTTTTGTACGCATTCACTTTATTATTAAATATTTCCAACTGTTAACTATAATCTTTGGTATCCTGACTCACTTCTTTAATCTAAAATACTAGAATTAGGGAAAGCAGGAAACCTGGTGGCAGCGAAACTACCAAATCTCAAATCAGTACAGCAGATAATCCACTCATAATCCTTAGCAATAGAAACCAGTAGCTTAGCCGCGGTTACACGCCCATTCCACTAGGGGCTTTAGCACCAGGCCCGGCTTTAGCACCAGGGGCTTCTCCATTTGGCTCCCTGGTATTTAACTTTTCAAAGAGTTTAACTGCTAATCTTTGAACGCATATCGACCGACTATCTGAATCCAAACGATGTAGAGATTACGGCTTGAATACAAATGTTTACTTTTTTAATTGGGCAGCTTCCGGTTGTATACATGTACTAAACTGTTGCAGTGTGCTGCTCATGACAATTTTTTAATTGTACCACTGCTGCCAATTGAGGCAACAGTGGACCACAGACAGATGAGAAGATTTGGCCGACCCCGAATTTGAGAGGGGATGCAGTGACATTGAGAAGTAATACACACATGTAGATGCATTTTTATGCAATTCAGAAATATTAAAATAACGAATTCCAAACTTTCAAGTCAATGCAGACACCACAGTTGTTGCCAGTACATCGAAGCACAACAAGATTAACAAATAATGCTAATAGTAGGTAAACCATTAGCCGTTCGTTGTTGAAGCGTTTTATTGTTTCATTATAAAAAAGCTAAACGACTTTAGCAACAAATCAACAGGCAAATGTATTTCGATTTCTTAGAATTTCTATTACATTGGATGTTAATAAAATAATTTGATGCAAATTAAGACGTTTTGCTTAGGCTGAGCATTTAGAAAAATCACAGTTCGACAACAAAAATAAATAGGAATCTCTACTATTAGTAGGCTACTTAGCAGTAGAAAAAAACTATAGTAAGTTTTGAAAAGTACAAAAATAGACTAAATAGTAAATAAAAACCATCAAGTAAAAATTTCAGCAGAAGTCCAAGTGGGCGCTAGAAAATAATGATATTGAAAAAATCACAGTTACATATCCGGATACAAAAATAAAAATATATGATACAAAGTTGCTCTTTACATCCAAAAGCACTTTAAGAGTGCGTCTTGGACTTTATTGGCGGCAGCGGCACGGTGGTTGCTGAGCCTGAGGCGCCACCATTGCCACCACCGAGCTGCTTGCCCAGCGCGGGCGTTGTCGGAGGTGGCGCGCCCTGGTCTGGAGAATGGGAAGTCAAGTGTGCGCGTACTTGATAATTGGCTTGTTGTGGTTCATTGTCAGGAGATCTGGGGTCAGGCAACTCAATAGGCCTTGTTGAGAATCGCGAGTGAATGGGATTGTGGGTCAGGGCGAATGGGATTGTGGGTCAGGGTGAATGGGATTGTGGGTCAGGGCGAATGGGATTGTGGGTCAGGGTCAGGGAGTATCTTGGGTCAGGGAGAATCTTGAGATAGGGAGAATCTTGGGTCACGACGAATCTTGTCAGGGAGAACCTTGAGTCAGGGAGAATCTTGGGTCAGGGGAGAATCTTGGGTCAGGGGAGAATCTTGGGTCAGGGAGAATCTTGAGTCAGGGGGGATTTTGGGTCAGGGGAGAATCTTAGGTCAGAGAGAATCTTGGGTCAGGGAGAATCTTGCGTCAGGGAGAATCTTGAGACAAGGAGAATCCTGGGTCAAGGAGAATCTTGAGTCAGGGATAATCTTGGTTCAGGGAGAATCTTGAGTCAGGGGGGATTTTGGGTCAGGGGAGAATCTTGGGTCAAGGAGAATCTTGAGTCAGGGGGGATTTTGGGTCAGGGGAGAATCTTGGGTCAGGGAGAATCTTGGGTCAGGGGGGATTTTGGGTCAGGGGAGAATCTTGGGTCAGGGAGAATCTTGAGTCAGGGGGGATTTTGGGTCAGGGGAGAATCTTGGGTCAGGGAGAATCTTGGGTCAGGGAGAATCTTGGGTCAGGGAGAATCTTGGGTCAGGGAGAATCTTGGGTCAGGGAGAATCTTGAGTCAAGGAGAATCCTGGGTCAGGGAGAATCTTGAGTCAGGGATAATCTTGGTTCAGGGAGAATCTTCAGTCAGGGGGGATTTTTTGTCAGGGGAGAATATTGGGTCAGGGAGAATCTTGGGTCAAGGGAGAATCTTGGATCAGGGGGGGGATTTTGGGTCAGGGGAGAATCTTGGGTCAGGGAGAATCTTGGGTCAGGGGAGAATCTTGAGTCAGGGGGGATTTTGGGTCAGGGGAGAATCTTGGGTCAGGGAGAATCTTGAATCAGGGGAGAATTTGGGTCAGGGGAGAATCTTGGGTCAGGAAGAATCTCTTGGGGGAAGTTTATGGCAAAATGTGAGTCACTTGAAATCCAGGATTCGCGCATTGAGCTCACCGAGTACAGTGGCGGAGAAAGTGTCCAGTGAACGACGCTTCAGCGGCACGTAGTAGCGCAGACCGGCGCCACCACCGCTGCCAGTTTCGGCATCCAAGGAGGCGCTGTGAAAAACACAGGTTGTCTTAGTAGAACTTATACGTGGCTCCACAATTTGGTAATCCGCTCGTTTAAGGTATATTCAATGATACGCAAAGATACGTTGACTAACCTGATTCTATTCTGGCCCAACAGGATTTTATTCACGTCCATCTCCAACAGCCGGGGCGTGTTTAGCAGAGTGCGGTCAAATCCCGCAGGCAGCATTCGCATGTCCGTGGAGGAGTGAATCTGGGGAGGGTGGGTTTGAGTGTTATAAATATCCGTTCAAATTGAGTAAGCTGATATTAGGTGAAAGAAGGTGTAAGACAAGGAGAGAGGTGAGAGACGAGAGGGAGAGGTGAGGTACATGAGGGAGAGGTGAGAGACGAGAGGGAGAGGTGAGAGACATGAGGGAGAGGTGAGAGACATGAGGGAGAGGTGAGAGACATGAGGGAGAGGTGAGAGACATGAGGGAGAGGTGAGAGACATGAGGGAGAGGTGAGAGACATGAGGGAGAGGTGAGAGACATGAGGGAGAGGTGAGAGACATGAGGGAGAGGTGAGAGACATGAGAGAGAGGTGAGAGACATGAGGGAGAGGTGAGATACATGAGGGAGAGGTGAGAGACATGAGGGAGAGGTGAGATACATTAGGGAGAGGTGAGAGACATAAGTGAGAGGTGGGATACATTATGGAGAGGTGAGAGACATAAGGGAGAGGTGAGAGACATGAGGGAGAGGTGAGAGACATGACGGAGAGGTGAGAGACATGAGAGAGAGGTGAGAGACATGAGGGAGAGGTGAGAGACATGAGAGAAAGGTGAGAGACATGAGAGAAAGGTGAGAGACATGAGGGAGAGGTGAGAGACATGAGAGAGAGGTGAGAGACATGAGGGAGAGGTGAGAGACATGAGGGAGAGGTGAGAGACATGAGGGAGAGGTGAGAAACATGAGAGAGAGGTGAGAGGCATGAGTCTGAGACAGGGAAAGAGCTACGTGAGCAGAGGCAGACCAAACGAAGCTACAGAAGTGGACTCATTAATGAGCAGCAAAGCCAGGTGGAGCGCTGAGCAGTGGCAGTCGGACTTACATTCCACACATCCGACAGGCTGGTGTCGTGCCTCACTCCGCTCCCAGCGATGTCCGGCAGCCGACGGCTCCCGTCAGCTGCCTCCTCTTCGGGACACGGAGACAGCCGCTGCTGTTGAAGGCGGCCCCGCCCCAGGGCCTGAAGCTCGTCCTCGGAGCGGCGCTGAGCAGCTGCTCGACGATTCTGCTCAACGATGGAGCTGCAGGGTTTTGCAAGCTTTTATTATAGAATTTTTTGTACAGGAATAAATAACTGACTGACTAACAAACTAACTGAATAACTAACTGACTAACAAACTAACTGAATAACTAACTGACTAACAAACTAACTGACTAACAAACTAACTAACTAACTAGTAAACAAAACTAATTAACTAGCAAACTAACTAACAAACTAACTAACTAACTAACCAACTAACTAACTGACTAACTAACTAACTAATTATCTAACTAACTAACTGACTAAACTAACTAACTGAAACCAGCGCCAATTCTAAACTCACTGATAATGCTGCTCCAAGTTGTCCCGATGTCTCAGCGACAGCACCGGCCTGATCAAGAAGATACTGCAAGACTCGCCAACATCATCGAAGGTGTCCACCAGTCCTCTGGCCAGCCTCAGCCGCTCCTCCCTCAGGCGGTCCATGATTTGGTCGTAGCGGCGGTTGGCACCGGCTTCGTAATCTTCCAGCCTGGCCAGCAGCAGCCGGGCTCTGTCCTCGGTGAACCCGTCTCCCTGCTGCACAGCTCGTTGAAGCTGTTCAACAGTGCGCCGGTGCAGCAGTCGGCGAGCCATTGTCAGCAGCCTGCGAGCGGGCACGCTGGCGTACTCTTCCATCGCCTCGACGGCCGTCTCGTAGGCCGCTTCGCCGATTCTGCGACTTGCCAGAGCTCGTTTCAGCGTCTTGGTATTGCGCTCGGCATCCAGTTTGGTGAACATCAGACTGTTCTGCAGGTCCACCTGCTGTTCGGCTCGAAGGCGGGACAGGTCCGATTGCAGCTGCGCCACCGACTGTTGGAGTTCGCGGATTTCAACGTCTCGCTCGGCCAGTTCCGATTGGAATTTTGCTTCCTTCTCTTGCATGAGGCGACCCCTGCGGAAGTAAGTAGTAGTAGTAGTAGTAGTAGTAGTAGTAGTAGTAGAGTAGTAGTAGTAGTAGTAGTAGTAGTAGTAGTAGTAGTAGTAGAGTAGTAGTAGTAGTAGTAGTAGTAGTAGTAGTAGTAGTAGTAGTAGTAGTAGTAGTAGTAGTAGTAGTAGTAGTAGTAGTAGTAGTAGTAGTAGTAGTAGTAGTAGTAGTAGTAGTAGTAGTAGTAGTAGTAGTAGTAGTAGTAGTAGTAGTAGTAGTAGTAGTAGTAGTAGTAGTAGTAGTAGTAGTAGTAGTAGTAGTAGTAGTAGTAGTAGTAGTAGTAGTAGTAGTAGTAGTAGTAGTAGTAGTAGTAGTAGTAGTAGTAGTAGTAGTAGTAGTAGTAGTAGTAGTAGTAGTAGTAGTAGTAGTAGTAGTAGTAGTAGTAGTAGTAGTAGTAGTAGTAGTAGTAGTAGTAGTAGTAGTAGTAGTAGTAGTAGTAGTAGTAGTAGTAGTAGTAGTAGTAGTAGTAGTAGTAGTAGTAGTAGTAGTAGTAGTAGTAGTAGTAGTAGTAGTAGTAGTAGTAGTAGTAGTAGTAGTAGTAGTAGTAGTAGTAGTAGTAGTAGTAGTAGTAGTAGTAGTAGTAGTAGTAGTAGTAGTAGTAGTAGTAGTAGTAGTAGTAGTAGTAGTAGTAGTAGTAGTAGTAGTAGTAGTAGTAGTAGTAGTAGTAGTAGTTTTAGTAGTTGACACTTTGACACTTACACGCTAAGATACTTGTTCTTAAGCTCCTCAATCTGCTTTATTAGCTCTTCCTCCTTCTGCTTTGTAGCAGCATCTGCTTCAGGGGATGCTGCAGAAGCAACTGTAGGCTCAGATGAAGACTGCTGCTGTTGCCGGCGTAGGTTCTCAATGCTGAGAATGACATTCTCGACTAAGAGAAAGATCTGATCGGACACTGCAAGAATAAAAGTACAGTAAGATTAATTTTAGACGCACTTAGGGTCGCATTCAGCTACTCAGTCGGCAAAGCAGACGCAATCGCAATTTACCAAACGTCAGATTTCTGCCAAGATCCTCAATCTGAGGCGTGATGCGGCTTTCCCTATCCAGCTTCAGCGCTTCCTGGCCTAGGCTGGCCAAGTTGTTGGCAACTTCTTTGTACGAGTCTGGAATGAAATGTTCATTGCGAATAGGTTTGAGAGTTGAAGTGAGTTAGAGTGAGATAGAGCAGTCACTTTAGTCACTGGGGTCACTCTAAAAATGATATTAAAAGCTATCCTTAAAAACGATCAAGTTAACATTAATTTCTTAGAAAAAACTTGAACGCCGGTTTCTTTCTAACCGAACGAGTCAATTTATATTTTTTGTAGACTGAAGCAACTCACCGTTTTCGCTAAGCAGCTCACTTAGACGCGTCTTAGACTTCATAATATGATTGTAGGTGCGTATGAACTCGCCAACGATAGGATGATCGGCCAGGTGAAGGCCCGGCCTAAATCACGTGATATTGTTTTTGTTTGGTCAGTTTGTTGGTTTGTTTAAATAAAACCATTTAAAATTGAGTTTCGATTTAGTGCAGAACTGTTAAGGCGTGTAATTACAAGGAAATTACGACACAATTTTCGATGAAATGTCTACACAAATTTTAGTTCAAGGGTCGCTCTAAAGAGGGTCCAATCATCTAATAAAGTTCAGAAAAAACACGTATGCGTATTATGCAGAAGGTAATAATTTTAACAGTTATAAAAAGAGAAAAAATGTCAGTAGATTTAAAAGGAAATATTATTAGGCTTGTATCTAAAACTCGTACGGCAGGTATAACATGTAAAGGTTTTCATCTGCTATTTATAGGCTGTCAGGGCTAAAAAAAGGCTGATTTCTACTATTCAACAAATACCAATTTTTTCTTTCTGGACTGCCGAGGTTTGCAACAAATTTTCGGTTGTTAATTTTCGACACTGGACCAGTTGAAGCAGCAGTAGTGGCAGATGCAGCAACAGCCGATTCTAATTTTTGTCGATGATTATCTTCAAAAGCAACAGCAGTCTGTTTCTTTGGTTTAGAAACAGCCGCTTTGTCTGCCGAAGTTTCAATGAGTTGTTTAAATTGTTGAATCCCAGGCCTAGAAGTACTGGGATGTACAGTCGCGTGTTGCAATGTCGCTCTGCTGTCCATCAATTTGACGGGTCCACGAGAGCTGGTGGAAGATTCCGTGTCTGACTCGCTGTCGAAATCAGTATCACTTTAAGTAGTTTGTTGAAAGAGAGCAATGGATAGAGTGCTGAAGTAAGTCAGAGCAAAGTGACATGCTGGTGCAAGTTAAAGCCCTCCCGAAGTCGTCCCAGGGTCTTTTTAGCTATTCTTGTCGCTGAATTTACTTCAATTTTTTTCTAAGAATATTATAGCTATCAGGTATCACAGGTATCACATACCTATCTACCTACCAATAGAGAAACCATTTTTAGTATATTTGGATTGGTACCCAAAATAATAGGAAACCCATGCCATTCGGACAGTTTTACGGCCGGATTAGGCACAGGAATTTTTTTCAGAGATTCCCAAAATATGAATTACCCGTATAAAACTGTGCTTTTTCGGTATTGCCTCCTTCCCAGACTTCTCGTTTAATTATTGTTAAAATTGTCAAAACTGATAGAATTTTTTGTTCTTTCAACCCGACAACCTGAGCAACCTGAAAAGATTCTAATTTTTTCTTCAAACCCAATATAGCTTCAGAAACTGGTGCACCGATGTCAGAAATGAAAGACAGGCACAAGAGTTCTAGGAAAATCGGTCACTTCTTCGGCGAAAGACATTTCTAGAAGTACACAATAGTTCTTAGAAATGACACGCGTAACTGACGAACTCAATACCTGAAGTCGCTTTCAACAATTGCACCAGACTCTGCGGGACCTCTCTTGGATGTTGCTTTTGGACGAGCGACTCGAGTCGGTTTGGTAGGCGCAGGTTTTGATTTCACCGCAACTTGTTGATGCATCTTGCTTACGCTTGACTGACTTGATTCCACAATTGGTTGCTCTTGATTTGACGAGATCAGTTTAGTATCGGTATGGCTTTCTAGAAGCACTTGAGTCGGTTGTGACGGGCTTGAGATAGAAACCGCTGAATCAGCTTGAGTAACTTGAGCAGAAGACTCTTTGATTGGCTGATTCGGCCTGACTAACACTGCAGTTGCACTACTTTGAGCCACTTGATCTTGACTAGAAGAATGCATCTGTTGGCTTGGATGCACATCTGTGCTGGAATTACTGTCACGATGAACTGGGTCAATCTTTGATTCTGTCGTAGCATGCGGCGTTTGTAAATAGCTCATTTGTCGTTGAACATTTTGCACCTGTTGATTGCGTAACCGAGACTGCTCCGGTACTACTATAGTTTCAACTGTCTCTCCAATATCTTCAGCAAATGAGACCTTCAATATGTTGGCGGTTTCCGAAGTGTCTTGTTCCGAGGTTAAAGTTAAGGTTGAGTCTCTCTGTTTTTGACGAGAAATTGCAGTCGGTGGCAGTCTCAGACTGCTTTGAGCCTGCAGTTGTTGCACCTGCTGTTGCTGCTGCTGTTGAGGTGCTATACCTCTGTTGCTAGGGTCTATGGGAACTGGATTAAATTGGCTATTACTTGTAGTTTGGTTAGGTAAAGCGGGATTTTGCTGTTTGCTTTGCTGCTGATTAGGCTGACGTTGCTGTTGCAGAATCGGTCGCTTGCCAGCCGACAATCTGTTCCTGCATTTTCATAATAAACGACAGAGATGTTTGATAATTAAAGCATGGCCATCTCAGTAGCGACTGCATAAAACTTTATTAAACTCAAGGTTAGCGCGCGTTTCAAGTGTTATAGCTTTTTACCATTAAAATTTTACAAATATTTATTTTACTTGGAGACTTGCTGTTCCATCAGACAGTTGTAACAACTCACCCGTCACCTGAAATTGAGAGATTTGGATTTGCTATTTTACTCTTAGTAACAAATATAGACTTAGAACTGGACAAAGTCACACTCAGCAACTGTGAAAAGTGAACAAACATAACCACAGTCCGTGGGTAACTCAGGTTTTCAGTGTGATTGACACGCCTTGAGCTTTCTACGCAATTAACATGCTTATTTAGCAGAAAATATTAAACATCTGTTTAAGACCTAAACTTCACAAGACCTAAAATTCACAAGACCTAAACTTCACAAGACCTAGACTTCACAAGATCTAAACTTCACAAGACCTAACTTTACAAGACCTAAACTTCACAAGGCCTAAACTTCAAAAGGCCTAAACTTCACAAGACCTAAACTGTATGTGTGTAATCCACAAGTTGCGTAATCACACGAAATTCGGCCTTATTTAGAAGGCGTAAACAAGCCGTTAAGGAGTTCACTTTTTAATTTTGCTGGAGTGTAGGTAATAAAATTGCTGTGCACTGACCTCCAGCGTCATCAGGAAACGGTATGTCAACGCTGCTGCCCTCTTCATCACTTTGAATGCCAGCCGTCATGGACTCTTCAAACTGTTCTTCCCCGTCTCCTCTCGACGCGGGCTGTTCGTGCTGTGAATGAAATGATAATTGCTCAGATTTTCAGTTGGTCTTTTCAACAAAAACGAAAATCTAATGGAATATACTTGTAAAAATACGAGTAACATTTATTAAATTTTATTTTAGTAAAGTAACTGACACAGACATTGAATGAGAAAAAATAATTAAGCACTTTTGGGATTTGGAATAAAAAAACTCAACGACTATTTTTACTTGAAGTATTAAAAGTAGTCACGAAAACATTTTTTTACAAAACAGCCAAGGTCCCATTTAATGACGATGTGAATGAATAGCCAACTGAATATAAAATATTGATAAATCAGTGAAAGCCAGCCATTGAACACTCCGCCTCATGATGGAAGATTTGCGTATCTTTACACCAGAGTAGGTGGGGGAAGGTTTTAAAGTTGTTTGCGCCTGGCTAGGCTACGTACATTAGTCCAGAGTGGGTAGAGAGTGGAATGAAGGCATAATTGACGGAGGGGTGGGTGTAGGGGGGGGGTAGGCTTTGCTTGTTTCTGATTGGCCGACTTGCCGCGCGGCAGTTAAGACAGGGGGGTCGTAAAGAATCCAACTTAATAGATAGCAATATATATTGAAGTGTTCGTAGTAAAATGCAAGCCACTTTCATTATAGCACGAGAGCAGTCACAAGTTTCAAAGTTTCAACAACTCTGATTGAGACTCAGTCATGCCCCGACACCACCAAGCCATTTCGCCGAACCGACCACTGCTGGTGGAGATTCCAACCACCGGATTGGAAGCCGCCATAGCCACCAGCAGCCGAGCTGAAGAGCTGGATCCGGGCCTGAGCACGGCAGCTGCTAAAAGCGCCACCGAGGCCGATATCAGACTAGGCGAGCGGACGGCCTTCATCCCGATGACATGCCAGGAGATGCAGATTCTTGATAGGCTAGAAGCTGGCCTGCAACAAGCTGCCTGCCTGTGGCGAGACCAACCGGAGCAGCTTGAGCACGAGGCACTGCTCGGCTCGGCCATGTATCATTGGCAAACAGTCCAGGAGCCGGGCATGGACAACAGCTGGGTTTGGGAGGTCGGTCGCTGGAATACGCAGTTCAGCCTGCCGTTCGCGTTGGAACTTCGCCGATTGAATCCGAGCGTCATGGCCGATGCTGACCAGCTGTTGGCGCAGAGCACCTGCGAGAGGCAGCGTCAGCTACAGGCGGCACAGAAGAAGAAGCGAGTCGCTTCAACCAGTGCTGCTGAAGCTTCCACTGCTTCCGGCAAGAAGAAGCACGCCAACTCTGCCGTCAGCGATCAAGAAGAGGAAGAGGAGCCATGCCTGTGCCAGATCCGCTGGGGCCTCGCCCCGGACACTGAGGCTGCTAAGCGACGCCAGATTGAGAAGCTGGATGAAGACCAGCAGCAGCAGCCGCAGCAGAAACCGCGGCGTTCGCTTCAGAAGCCTCGAGGCCATCAGCAACAGCAGTCTACAGTCTCTGCGTCCTGTCAAACCCAGCAGCTGCAGAGCTCAACTCAACCTCGTCGACCAATCGTGAAGACCAGCCACCTACGCGAACAGTGGGAGGCAGCGGTGCCAGCTGCAGCTCCGTCGACATTCGACGATCCAGGATACGCCTCCCAGGGCAGCAGTCCGCCCGGCTATGTTCCTCAGCAGCACCCAGCTGCTTTTGCTGCTTCTGGAAGACTTCACAACGGTTCCTACATTGGCAGTCTCTTGTCCACGGCGTGCTACGGTGGCAGAGACTGGCTTGACTAGACACTGGGAACCGTCTGTCTACTCGCCTTTTACCAGCTCGTAAAGCGATTTTAACTGCGTTTTATCCAAATTTGAAACATTTTAACCTCGATGAAAAAACTCTATTTTACAATTGAATCGATTTTTATCTATTCTACTCTTTTTTACCTACTATTAGTAGTTTGATTGTGTGTGTGTGTGCTCGTCTGAAACTTTTATCATCGATTTTATTATTCGTTTTTATCAACTCTTATTTGGTATTAACGACCTCGAGGTCATTTTTCGATCAATCTTTTAACCTCTTTTACTGAACTTTTTATTCTCATTCGAAATGCAAATTCATTTTAACCTGACAGGATTTCTGTCCTCTTACCTGATTTTTATCGCTTTTTTAACCGTCATGCAACTATGCTGACCATTTTTGCTCAATTCGACAAATAATCGCTAAAACTATCGAATCGACTTTGAATTAATAATAAAAATTAACCGCAAATATTGAACCACTGAAAATAAAAATTTCGACTTCCATCCTTTCAGCCTTGTGAGGCTTTTAAAAATTCGTACATGGAGCTACTGCACTGGACAAACATTAAACTACAGATTTAATATAAAAAACGACGTTAAAATTCCACACGCACTACTGTCGGCATAATCAGCAGCTGTTTGCGGCTAATTAACAAAGCCGGCTGCTTCTGATTTGCCTGCCGTCTTTGCCTGCCAACTGGGGCCGATTTCTGTGGGCTTCTCTGGAAATTGATCAATTTTCACGGCACCGGTAAATATAAGACCAATCAAACACTGCACTCAGATCCATACGGTCACACCAGATAACACTTAAATGAGTCAGGTAACACCCAAATGTGTCAGGTAACACCTCAATGTGTCAGGTAATACTGAACTCTGTCAGATAACACCTAAAGCTGTCAGGTAGCGTACCACCTAAAATTGACAGGTGACACCCAAATTCGACAGATAACACCTAATCTGACAGATAACACCTAAATCTGACAGATAACACCTAAATCTGACAGATAACACCTAAATCTGACAGATAAAACCTAAATCTGACAGATAACACCTAAATCTGACAGATAACACCTAAATCTGACAGATAACACCTAAATCTGACAGATAACACCTAAATCTGACAGATAACACCTAAATCTGACAGATAACACCTAAATCTGACAGATAACACCTAAATCTGTCATTCATAGTTGCTAAACTTGACAGGTAGAACCTAAAACACTTGTGTTTATCTGAAAAGTTGTACCCATCAAACGTCAGAGATATATATTAGAACTCAGCTATAAAACCGCAGACTTACCGCCGATGCAGCGGCCAATTTTTTCTCAGCTTCCTCTTTATCCTTGGCAGCTTTTTTCAACAGCTGATTGATTACTCGAAGCTCGTGTTCCAGCTCTTCGACTCGAGTCTCTAATTGAGTTTTGTCAACTTGTAGCTGGCCAATGCGACTGTGCAACTCGCTGCTGTCAGCTGTGGACAGACTCTGTGTGTCCTGTGGGATGGTGATCAGCAGTGGTTTTGTTGGCGCAAGATTCTAAGTGTCTTTCTGGGGTCGATATAATACTTAGCTATTCAAGGTGGTTTCTCAAATGCTGGACTTCTTAAATTTGCCATTGAGCAATCTTTAGGTTGGTTATGGGTGGTTCTTTAGATTAGTCATAGGGCGATTCTTTAGATTGGTCATAGGGCGATTCTTTGGATTGGTCATAGGGCGATTCTTTGGATTGGTCATAGGGCGATTCTTTAGATTGGTCATAGGACGATTCTTTAGATTGGTCATAGGGAGATTCTTTAGATTTATCATAGGGCGATTATTTAGATTAGTCATAGGGCGATTCTTTAGATTGGTCATAGGGCGATTCTTTAGATTGGTCATAGGGCGATTCTTTAGATTGGTCATAGGGCGACATTTTATTGGTCATAGGTGATTATTAATGCTTTTATAAAGTGATTGCTTTTTAGTGTTGAAAGCGAACTAACCTAGTGTGCAGATAGTCTTAATTTAGGACGTCATTTAGCTGATTTTAAAATGAAAGTATTAAACACTACAGATGGCAAAGTAATGTCAATGTGATTGCAGGTTTATAAAATGATTGCGTCATAGCAAAGTGTACAAATCTTCACAATCCCAAAAGTAAGCAGAACATGGTCCATTGTGAGTGCTGAAAAATTAATTGTGTAACTTCTTCTTCAAAACGACACTGCAGTTGAAAGAATTTCTCGACACCGCTCTAAAGTGGCATGCAAAGACCATCAACTAAAAAAGCTATGCAAATAACTCTATAATAATAAATCAGAATCCAAACTAAAGTGTCTCTTAATGTAGCAATGATTAATAAATCGATTAAATCAAAAATTGTTTTGAGTCTTGACTGTTTTTAACAACACAGTTTCTGTGTAGGTTGACTGGAATACAGACGGAATAAGATTTGAGTTACTTTTCACTGTTTAGACAGTCGAACTCATTTGGAATTTGGATATTAGCTTTCCTTCGAGCATATGAGGATAAATTAAACAAGCCATAGAAACATGCTGCTTTATAATCGAACCTATATACTTCACGTCTGTCCCAGACTCCCAGCAATTCTTTTTGTTCAAGAATCGGGAGGAATTAGTTATTGGTAGAGCTTTGGAAAGTTGTACACAATGGCAGACTTACCTTGAATCGCTCGTACAATTCCTCTAGTTTTCGCACAGCCAGTTCTGCTTTTCTCTTGGCATCCTCGGTCTCGCGTTCAGCCTCTTGCACGGACAGCTCCAGGCCTTGCCTCTCCTCGTCCCACTGGGCTTTGAATTCGTTAAAACGCGATTTCAACTGTAGAATTTTGCGATCGGCTCGTTGCTTGCTCTGTTCGGCTTCTTGGGCCAGTTTGGCTCGTGCCAGGTTGCGGTACTGAGTGAAGCGACCGCGCCGATGAGAGCGAGGCACGGCGTCCTGATAAACGGGAGCAAGGGGTTGCGATTGGTCAGTTAGGCTGGCAGTGTCTTATCTTCCCTGCTGGCCAATAAGATTCAAGCATTGGGTTCAGGGCATGATATGTAGGGTGGGGATGAGGGTTGTCGTCTTAGTGCGTGGATGAGGGACGAAAATAGGGTTGGTGTCTGTTTTGATACTGGCCAATAAGATTCAACATTGGGTTCAGGGCGTTCCTTGGGGTGAATGGGGGTTGTAGCTTAAGTGCAAGGTTAAGGGACGAAAGTTGGGGTTGGTGGGGTTGGGGTTGGGGGGCAAACGGCAACTTAAACCGAGGGACTCTGTGACATCCGCCAGCTTTTCGTTTTTCGAGGAGGCTCTTCCCCCTCCTTTTCGTTCTGGCCTGGCGTGGAAGCGGCTAGCTTCCTCGTCTTGGTCTGCTGGTGGGGGACGGATCCCCCCTGCTGCTTTTTTGCGGGGCAGGTGGCTGCTAAGTAGTTGGCTGCTGGCTAAGCGCCAACTACCCATCGACAGCCCTTAGTTGCAACTGGTACCACACGGGTTCTCGAGGGCCGCTCTTGTGGGGAGGGCTCGGGCGTCGGCTGTCAACTCGACCTGGCGCCTGTGTCCCAAGCCCACAGCCGGCCTCCCGCCCCCTGATCTTGCAGAGTGTGGACCGGGGGCCTGCCGGAGCCTCGCCTGGGAGCAATCCTGGGATAAGACGGCAACCCAAAGCTTCTCTGCTGTTTACCGTGGCAGAGGGTAGCTCCACGGAGCTGGCTGGGGGTATATCCAGTCCCCGAGCGGTTACCCCCCTCTTTTCTACATTTCAGTTTTTCCATTTCAGCCTACTCTGCATGGATAAATCAAAACCATCTGACACGGCTCGGGAGCCGTCAATTCCCGCGGCCGGGGGTCCGTCAATCCCCCAACCCTCCAACATGGAGGTTGATTCTGCCGCGAATCCCGCGGAAACCCCCGCACCTCGCTCAGGTGCGTCCACCTCTACCCCCGCTACAGGGGCGTCTCAAAATGACGGCTTCCAGGTCGTCAACCGTCGCAGGCGCGATGATAAAACCTCGGCTGGCTCTGAGCGGAAAAGGCAGCAGCCAGACGAGCGTACCGACCCCTCGCTGGACCCCAAGAGGCCAAAGGAGGCCAATGCTGGCACGTACGCCAAAGTGGCGACGGAGCCGAAATTTAAAATCTGCGTGCGCGCGGCTAGCGGTACGCTGACCACCGCCCAGATGGAAGCATCGATCGGCATGATTGATGACTTCCTCTGGGAAAACGACGCCCTCGACATCAAAGTCGAGGCGATTCGAAACGCCAACGGCAGCGTCATCCTCGCCTTCAAGGACGAAGCCCAGCTCGAGCTCGCGCTGGCTAACCTGGTGTCCATCTCCTGGGACACCTGCACGACCGCCCTCCCGCCTTTGGTCGTTGAGCGTGCCCGACCACCGCCGCCCTGCAGGCGCTACCGAGCCTTCTACTCCGGCTCGAGAAGCATCGAGGAGATCCGCGCCCGGCTCCTCAGTAAAAACCCCGACCTACCTCAGGACGGTATCCGGGCCTTCAAGGAGGTTCCGGCAAAAGGCGCTCCCGGCAAGACCCTGTACATGGGTTTCTCCGCGGAGTGGGAAGACGCCCTCAAGAAGGACGATTTTGCCGCCTACATCGGAGCGTGGAAGATCGTCTTCCACCTGCTGCTCAGGCGTCGTCCAGCCGGCGATCGGCGCCGAGGTGAGTCCGTGAGCTCGGATAGCTCTGGGAACGAGTAATGCCGTTCCCAACCCCGTGCCAAACTAGGAGCGGGGCGCTGAGGGCGAACCTTAACGGCCAGCCCAATGATGACACTGCCACCAGCAACCAAATAAATAATCCGCCGCCGGCGAACCAACCTGTTAACCTGCACATTATTCAGATCAACCTGCACCACGCCCTTGCAGCATCGAGCAACCTTTCAGGCACCTTTGCCAACAAGGAAGTTGACATCTACCTTATTCAGGAACCGTATACCCGCAAGGGGAAGCCGACCTGCCTGCCGCCAGGCTATCAGGTTCTGTACCTCTGCGCGAACGACACCCCCAGGGCTATCGCCCTCGTCAAAAACGACCTCCCGGCCACTATTATGCCAATGTTTTGCTCTAAAGACATGTGTACTTTCTCAGTCTTTGACTTGACCTTCGTTTCCGCTTACCTGGACATCAGGAAGACGTCCCTCCCCCCTCCTGCAGGAGCTGGCGGACTTCTGTAATCTCCAGGATCGGAAGCTTATCGTTAGCTGCGATGCTAACGCCCACAACACTGCCTGGTCTAGTAGCGATACTAACAGGCGCGGTGACTTACTAATTGATTTCATTAACTCCTCCTCGTTACACATTTGCAACAGAGGCAGCAAACCCACATTTATTGTCTCTAATCGGCGTGAGGTTATCGACCTCACTCTCGTCTCCAACAACGCCCTCAATCAGGTCCACAGCTGGCTGGTTAGGGATGACCTCCCATCGCTTTCCGACCACTCGTACATTCAGTACAGCATCAGCTCCGTCGGAGCCCGTCATGAGAACCGGGACCGCCTTAATTTGAAAAAGGCCGACTGGACAGGTTTTCGAAGAGACCTGCTAAAACTCCTGACCGAAGCCAACTTACCGGACTCCAGCGAGGATCTCCCTGGCATTGAGCATCGGTGCAACTCCATCGTTGAGATCCTAAACACCGCCATACGCGCTAACGCCCCTAAGCTGTTTTGCAGGAAGAAATACTCTCCTTGGTGGAGTCAAGAGCTCACTCGCATGAAGAAAAACACCCGCCGACTGCAACGCCTCGCAAACGGCTCGAATACTCCAGAGGACTGGGAGAACTACCACTCTGCTCTGAGGATGTACAAAAGTACTATCCGAAGGGCTAAGAAGACCACCTGGAAAGCCTACTGCGCCGGCCTGGAAGGGCAACACCCCACAGCCCGGCTGGTCAGGACTCTCAGGCACGACACGCTAGCTCAGTGTAACTCCCTTCTGCACCTGGATGGTAACTACACTACCAGTGCCGAAGGTTCGCTAAATCTTCTTTTCTCCACCTGCTTTCCGCAGGTTGACGAACCGGAGTACGTGGTCGATGACCACAGGCCTTGTGATCACAAGCTTTTCCAGCAGTGCGCCACCCCCAGCTACTCCAGCTGGCAGCAAATTCTTTTAAACCGTATAAATCGTCTGGCCCTGACAATATCGCCCCCTGTATCCTGCAGGAGGCGCTAAAGCTGCAAAACTTTGCTGATTCTTTCTCTAAATTGCTTGTTGACTGTTATACCACAGGTTACATTCCCACAATCTGGAGAATGTCCAGAGTCGTGTTCATCCCGAAACCTGCTAAGGGTGACTACACCAACGTGAAATCCTTCCGGCCCATCAGCCTCACTTCCTTTTGTGTTAAGCTGATGGAGAGGCTCATCCTGTGGAGGCTTCGAGAGTGCGACCTGCGCTCCGACCCTGTCAGTAAGTACCAGTACGCCTTCCAGTCTGGGAGGACGACTGAGCATGCTCTCCACGCCATTACCTCCAAAATTGAGAGTGCCATCCTTAGCAAACAACTCGCTTGCGGGTTGTTCGTTGACTTCGAAGGAGCATTTGACAATGTCCTCTTCCGCTCCTTCAGAAATTCTCTTTCCCGCAGGAATGTAAGACACAGCATTGTTCGCTGGATTTATTTTATGATCCGCAAAAGGTTTGTGACATCCACACTTATGGGCGTTACCCTCACCCGGGCGGTGATGAAAGGCGGCCCGCAAGGTGGCGTGCTAACTCCACTTCTCTGGAATCTCGTCATGGACGAACTTCTAACCGCTGACATTCCCAGCAGTATCACCAGGGCGGGCTACGCCGATGACGTTGCCGCGGTCGTCAGCGGACCCGACCCCGCCACTCTGCGCAACCTGATGCAGCAATTCGCCGACAAGGCGGCCGACTGGGCTACACAGCATGGCCTAAAAATCAGCGTCACTAAGACTGTCGCTGTCGTTTTCACCAAGCGCCGTAAGTGGGAGATGAAAAACCTCACTGTCTATGGCAGAAACATCCCCTTCAAGAAGGAGGTCAAATACCTCGGTGTGACGCTAACGCATGACCTGCGCTGGACGAAGCACCTTGATAACGTCATCGGTCGGGCAAAACGCTGCTTTGCCCAGCTGCGCAGAGCCATCGGGCCGACTTGGGGCCTCTCGCCTAGAACGGTCCGTTGGATTTATACCGGCATCATCCGGCCCAGTATCACATACGCGAGTCTCATCTGGACTAGCGTGCTGGAGCAGAAGGCCGCCCGTCAGCGGCTGTACCAGCTTCAGGGCAGCATTTGCCGTGCCATCACAGGTGCGTACCCGTCCACCCCTTACGAGGGGCTGAACACTATCCTTAACCTACCTCCGCTTCACCTATTTATTAGGGCGGAGGCTATGAAGTCTGCCTCCCGGCTTATCAGAGATAAAACGTTAAATAACGCGCCCTCTGGCTTTATGCCAATGAAAACATTAATCCCGCATATGGACTTTGTCCGCCGCGACCTTAACAACATCCACATGGACCTGGGCAATGTGGATAGTCGACCTCCCGCCCTCAACATCAGGAGGGGCTTCAAGACCGCCATCCCTGGCCGAGACAACATTCCGCTGGATGTCGGTGTGAACCGGCGCAGCCAGGGCATTCACTGCTTCACCGACGGCTCGCTGTTCAACGGCCGCGCTGGAGCGGGTATTGCCATTTTCCACGAGGGTAAGATGCTTCTCCAGGAAAGTCTGCACCTCGGTGAGAACACCTCAGTTTTCCAAGCTGAAATTTGCGCCATTGAGCAGTGTGCCCAGCAACTGTTTCAGGCGAACATTAATAATTTTGACATTAATTTCTACACTGATAGCCAAGCTGCTATTAAGGCCTTAACCACTGAGAATATCTCCGCTGCTACAGTATCTCAATGCCACCGCAGTGTGCAATCTCTCTCAGTCCTTAACAGGATTAGAATTATCTGGACACCTGGTCACAGCAACATCCTGGGCAACGAGCTCGCAGACTCTCTCGCCAAGGAGGGCAGCAACCCAGACGGCAACCACCGTCTGATGAGGCTACCCACCCCCAGGTCGCAAGTCACCCGCCATATCAACAGGTGGCTCCATCAGCAGCACCAGCTCCACTGGAACAGCTGCACCGAGTACAGGCAGAGCCGCTCTGCCATGCCTAACCTGAACAGGAAAGTCTCTGATTATCTGATTTCGCTTAACAGAACCGACCTCAGGGAGATGTGCATGGTCCTAACCGGCCACGGATTCTTCCAGAGACATATATCGTTGCAAACCGGTTGCCCTCCCACCTGCCCTTCTGTGGCATAGGAGAGGAGACCGCGGAGCATCACGTCACCTTCTGCCCTTACTTCAACAAGGCGCGGCACAAATACCTCGGCCACCCCCAGCGGATGGACGAGCTGACCACCGCGGACAATATCCGAGACCTCCGCGCCTTCGTCCGGGACTCCGGCCGGATGAGGGTCGCCGATGCCTCCACTGCGGACCTGCCGACTACTGGCGGGGACTGGGCGCACCCCCAAGGCTAATCCTTGTGCTCTTTTACCTTGGGGTTGCGATAGGGGCCTCGCGGCCTATTCGCGGCGCCTGCGCCCCCCGTCAGTAGTAAGTAAGTAAGTGGGGTTGGTGTTTGTTTTGATATTAGCCAATAGAAAGCGAGCGAGTGGATAGGGCAAGGCATTTGGTGTAACGGTCTTATCTACCCTTACTAGCCAATGAAAACTGAGACCGAGAGGGATAGCTAGGGACAAAATTTTGGTTTACTGTCGTATCTTTATTACCATACCTTATCTTATCTTTTATCTGATTAATTAGAATCGACTAGGGAGTTGGGTGTGAAGTTTAAAAAGGTCTGAATAGAACGAGGAGCTGAGACGTTAAGAGTACATGTGAAATTTTCTAAAATTGAAGCATAAGACCGAAAAACCTCAACTCACCCAGGCTGAATCGTCATCAAAGGCGATCTCTGTGTCAAACTCCATAACGTCCTCTTCTGTCGGCTAAAAAGCGAAAAAAATGCAAAAACATGGTAAAAGTTTAATGAAATGTTTGTTAGCCACTTAATCATAGGGAATAAGAACTAAATAAAGCTGAACTTAAAGAGAGAAATCCCAGCAATCGACTGCATAGAAATCAATTAACTCATTAATAAGAGAATAAAGACACATCTTAAAGTCCAATGAACGCAGTTGACACATCTGAGAAAAAAATAGCGCAATAATAGCTAACAACCATTCGTGCATGCATTGGTTAAAACTGTGCTGATAACTTTGAAAACAGACCATATCGTCAGTTGATGCGCTTGCATCCGTTAGTAGTATTGGATCAGTTTGGCATTCAGTGGCTGTCAGAATGACACTTTCAATGTCATCATCTTCTGACGACAGATCATTGGCTGACTGACTTCCCGACTGGAAGCGTTCAAGTTTCGTAAAATGACGTAGTAACTGCCGAATTTTCGACGAAAATATGTCAAGAAGCTACACAAACTACTAAGGTTGCTACGTTACTGTATGTACAATGTGGTAGCTGCATGGTTTAACAATTGACCAACGCAATATAGTAATAAAAAACCAGTAGTTAGTGAAGTCTATAGGCTTGAGCCTTTTAGCAATTCCAGCGTGGAGATTTTACATGCTGGTATCATCTACTGAGGGAACGGTCTTGAGAAGTGTACAATTGAGATGATTAGTATGGCTTCAGGATAAAAAAATATGTATCTTTCTCTACGACTAGTCAAACACGTATTTTAGATCTTTGGTTATAACAAAACAATAATTACCATTCTGCTGACCCTCTCATCGTCATCTGGTACAAAAATTGTCTGCTTGTTCTCGTCGAATTCCGATTCTGCTCGACTCTGTAGTAGACAGTAGTATATTGAGAGTTTTAATGCTAGATTAACAGTTAAGTTATGAATCAAAAGGTACAAAAATCTTCATAATTACGTAATTGTAATCAAAATATTAAATTTATTAAAGCGATAGATTTTGAAAAGTAAGCAAACGAAAGTGCAAACGCGTTTTGCAAGCACGCAAGAGTTGGCGCAATTCAGAATTTATACTCTTATTTTCTGGGGATCTAAGAGTGAGATTAGAGAACTGAGAGTGAGATTGGGGATCTGAGAGTGAGATTGGGATCTGAGAGTGAGATTGGGGACCTGAGAGTGAGATTGGAGATCTGAGAGTGAGATTAGGAATCTGAGAGTAAGATTGGGATAGTGAGATTAGGAATCTGAGAGTAAGATTGGGATAGTGAGATTAGGAATCTGAGAGTAAGATTGGGATAGTGAGATTAGGAATCTGAGAGTGAGATTATGGATCTGAGAGTGAGATTAGGGATCAAAGAGTAAGATTGGGATAGTGAGATCAGAGATCTGAGAGTGAGATTGGGGATAGTGAGATTAGGGATCTGAGAGTGAGATTGGGGATAGTGAGATTAGGGATCTGAGAGTAAGATTTGGCATCTGAGAGTGAGATTAGGGATCTGAGAGTGAGATTAGGGATCTGAGTGTGAGATTAGGGATCTGAGAGTGAGATTGAGGAGCTGAGAGTGAGATTTGAGATTTAGGAGTGAAATTAGGGATCTGAGAGTAAGGTTAGGGATCTAAGAGTGAGATCAGGATCTGAGATGAGATTAGGAATCTGAGAGTGAGATTAGGGATCTGAGAGTGAGATTGTGGATCTGAGAGTGAGATTGGGGATAGTGAGATTATGGATCTGAGAGTGAGATTATGGATCTGAGAGTGAGATTATGGATCTGAGAGTGATATTAGGGATCTGAGAGTAAGGTTAGGGATCTAAGAGTGGGATCAGGATCTGAGAATGAGATTAGGGATCTAAGAGTGAGATCAGGATCTGAGAATGAGATTAGGGATCTGAGAGTGAGATTGGGGATCTGAGAGTGAGATTAGGGATATGAGAGTGAGATTAGGGATCTGAGAGTGAGATTAGGGATCTGAGAGTGAGATTGCGGATCTGAGAGTGAGATTGGGGATAGTGAGATTATGGATCTGAGAGTGAGATTATGGATCTGAGAGTGAGATTATGGATCTGAGAGTGATATTAGGGATCTGAGAGTGAAATTAGGGATCTGAGAGTAAGGTTAGGGATCTAAGAGTGAGACTGGGATCTGAGAGTGAGATTGGGGACCTGAGTGTGAGATTAGGGATCTGGGAGTGATATTAGGGATCTGAGAGTGAGATTGGGGACCTGAGTTTGAGATTGGGGATCTAAGAGTAAGATTGGGATAGTGAGATTAGGGATCTGAGAGTGAGATTGAAGGGCCTAGGAGTGAGATTATGGATCTGAGAGTGATATTAGGGATCTGAGTTTGAGATTGGGGATCTGGGATCAAGATTAGGGATCTGTGTGAGATTGAGGATCTAGGAGTGAGACTGGGGTACTTTAAAAAAATTTGTTTCAAAATAAATTTATGAATCTATGAGTTCATTGAAAATTTACGATAAAAAAAAATCAGATAATGCAAATAGTAAAAAGCAGAGTTCATTTCGACTAACAAAGCGTCAGTATTAAATTGTGTTTACTGTTGCTAAGTTACCTTGACTCCAAAGCAAGAGTAACTAGCATAAATTGTGCTATAGTAATAAATGCATAATTATTGAAAAAAACATAAGAAAGGGATTTACAAGCGCATTTCTATTGCCGTGAAATTAACGAATAAATATAAAATGCCATGAATACTACTCATTATTGAAATATCAGACTATAAGCCTCTGTTTCGAAATCTTGATTAGAAGCTTAATTATCCAATTGAAATTTTTATTTCCGAGCAATTCTCGGTCTTACAGATGCGGCGCTGAAGCTTCTATTGGCTGGGCCATAAAACTCCTCTTTGATGCGGCGCTGTAATTGTTTTGAGCATTTCATTTTGGCTTTATTTCTGTTGGGTAATTTGTTGTAATTTTGTGAAATGAGTACTGGAGGACTTGCAACTGCCTAAGGGCTGGCGCCCATGGTGCTGGCGCCCATGGTGCTGGCGCCCATGGTGCTGGCGCCCATGGTGCTGGCGCCCATGGTGCTGGCGCCCATGGTGCTGGCGCCCATGGTGCTGGCGCCCATGGTGCTGGCGCCCATGGTGCTGGCGCCCATGGTGCTGGCGCCCATGGTGCTGGCGTCCATGGTGCTAAAGCCCATGGTGCTAAAGCCCATGGTGCTAAAGCCCATGGTGCTAAAGCCCATGGTGCTAAAGCCCCTGGTGCTAAAGCCCCTGGTGCTAAAGCCACTGGTGCTAAAGACCCTGGTGCTAAAGCCCCTGGTGCTAAAGCCCCTGGTGCTAAAGCCCCTGGTGCTAAAGCCCCTGGTGCTAAAGCCCCTGGTGCTAAATCCCCTGGTGCTAAAGCCCCTGGTGCTAAAGCCCCTGGTGCTAAAGCTAACCCTAACATGAAGTCACGGTTTCAAGTCCCACTTTTTGTGTATTTAATTTTATAGGATATCATCGGTGTATGTAAAAGCTTTATACAGAAGTGAAAGTATGGTGTTTAGCATTTTTATGGCTGGTGAGTCTTTCGTGGTTTGAGAGTAATAATTATTACAAAAAATTATGTTTACCATAGTAGAATTGTGATATATGATTTAAGGTAATAGCAGCATATTTATAAGCTAAAAATGCAGAAAACTGACCAGATTATAACAAATTTTGTTGTCTCAGTTGAACTGGCTGAAAAATCGCGAAACCATATATAGCAGTTGATTTACAATTATTTTTGTTAAAACGCAAGCTAGCTAGCTAGTAGCCGAGACAAACAAAAGCACGCCAAACGCTTGGAGCGAGTTATAAAAATACTACTAAGATTCTAAGAAAGCAGTTCGTCATTTTTTAAAAAGTAGCCGCATGCCATCAACAAAGCAGTTTTGGTTGCGGAGTCTAGCAAGAATTTCTAGTAAAGACTCAATTGAAAAGTTATAGAAAAGAGTTACAGAAGAGAAGAGCGTAAAATTTTTGAAATTAGAAGGCGCAAATAGAATTTTTCAAGGCTTTTTAAAAATTAATTTGTTTAAAATTATGACTTAACCTCTATGATGATATTATCAATATCTTAATATATGATAAACCTTTTAATCGATAACTTAACTTGGCTAAACTTAAGAAGTCTTATAAACTTATAAACTAGTCTTATAGTTTATAGTCTTATTAACTTATAACAAACTATAACTTAATTAAAATAGAATTGTCAAAATTGATAACTCTACTGATATCGAATACTCGATATCGATAACTGTTATTATCGAATACTCGATATCGATAACTGTTATTATCGAATACTCGATATCGATAACTGTTATTATCGAATACTCGATATCGATAACTGTTATTATCGAATACTCGATATCGATAACTGTTATTATCGAATACTCGATATCGATAACTGTTATTATCGAATACTCGATATCGATAACTGTTATTATCGAATACTCGATATCGATAACTGTTATTATCGAATACTCGATATCGATAACTGTTATTATCGAATACTCGATATCGATAGCTCTAATAATATCGAATACTTGATATCGATAACTTAGTAATCAATATAGATTAGCTTACTGATTCAAAATTTAAACAAGCTTACACAAAGATAAACAAAATAAAACGAAAAGAATTTCAAAAGTTGACAAAGAATATTGAGACAGATAAAGGCACAATTAAGAGCTGTCTAAATTTATATCTCTTTCAGAACACTCATTCATTCAAGCTACTAAATCTACTCTTTTTACCATTTCAGCGTAAGCTTTACGCAGCTCCTCCTGAAAAATATGAGCATTAAAATTATGAAAATAGGATAATTCAACAATATACCTTTTGAAATGACTGTCTATAGTGCGACTCCTTTTCTGTACTGTAAGCCGGGGCGTTCGGGTCGATAAAACGGCGCAGGTCCAGCAGTCCCGGAGGGGGTTGTGCCATAGACTTGCCGAATGCCAGGCCCAGGGAAGTCATGGCTGATCAAGTTCAAGGGGGAGTACTCGATGCCCGTGTAAGTTGTCTGTCTTTGCCAAAGCAGTTATTCTTCGGGGAGGGCTTAAGGAGCGGAGTGCTCGTATATAGGAGAGGCCTCCAGCCAATTATAACAATAGACCTTTTCAGCTGTTCTCTTTTCTCAGACCGCAAGGGGGTTGGGGGGGTGGGCCTTGACAACAACAAGCTGGCTATAGCTGCCTAATACACGAGTCCCTAATACATTCTGTGCGCTCAAATTGCGCCGTCCCGTTGCTTGAGAGCGGTAGCAGTTGAGTGAGCGGGTAGAACCAGACTCAGCACCTCCACACATCCATCCGCCCCAAGCCACTTATAACGCTATATAGAATTGAATAGAAAATCTTTTAGAAGAGATTTCTCTAGAATTACTCTAACCTGCGTAGCTATGGCTGGCCAACCACGGACCATTATCTCTATCGTCTACGCTCTCTCTCTCTCTCTTGAGCAGTCCCGAGTGTGTGCCTAAGCGTGTCAACGCCAGTCATCCCAGGCCATGCATACGGCCAGGTGTGTGTGTGTGTGTGCAATGTAAAATGCACAATTCCATTCCAAAATAACCTCCCCCCACGCCTGCCTGTCTGCCTGTCCAACGCAAACAACGGGTTTCTGCTGCGTTGCCCTCTAGCCGCAGCTTGCACACGCCCGTGACAAGACCATCCTGTCCCATGCTTTTTGCCACATTGAAATTTGTTCTTTTCACTGTAAGCATAGGGCTACAGTTCACTGTTACTGAGTTATGGTAGTCATCTTTTTGACATTCTCATTGGTTTTGCTTTTCCTTCGCCTTCTTACTCGCCGTCTCCCTCGCCGTCTCCCTCACCCTCTCCTTCACCCTCTCCTTCACCTTCTCCTTCCCCCTCTCCTTCGCCCTCTCCTTCGCCCTCTCCTTCCCCCCTCTCCTTCGCCCTCTCCTTCCCCCTCTCCTTCCCCCTCTCCTTCCCCCTCTCCTTCTCCCTCTCCTTCCCCCTCTCCTTCGCCCTCTCCTTCCCCCTCTCCTTCGCCCTCTCCTTCCCCCTCTCCTTCCCCCTCTCCTTCCCCCTCTCCTTCCCCCTCTCCTTCCCTCTCTCCTTCCCCCTCTCCTTCGCCCTCTCCTTCACCCTCTCATTCGCCCTCTCCTTCCCCCTCTCCTTCGCCCTCTCCTTCCCCCTCTCCTTCGCCCTCTCCTTCGCCCTCTACTACGCCTTCTTCTTCACCGTTTCCCTTACAGTCTCCCTCGCCCTCTTCTCCTACAACATATTAAAAACGCTCCACCTGATGCCAAAAACGGACACTTACACTACACTGTATTATTACAACATGCAAAATGTAAATATTATTCCAAATTCAACAACCTGCATGGCTCTAGAATTGGGGCTTGGTGACTGATGAAGGAGATGTACATATACCTCAACAAAGCAAAACACTAGCTATTAAGTAAACTTCATGACATGAAAAATGTTTTTAGAATTACATGGACGTTGCTACAATACAGGTACATCATATTACTTATCTAAGTAGACGGAACGCTTATGAAGCTTATTTTTTATCTACAAAATTAACAGACTAAAAAGTGCATTTAACTGGTGCAATTAATTATATAATTATGCAAATAATCAGGCAATGCATTCAGTCATAAAGTGAAAAAATAAACCTATGAATAATTATCAAAGGGAATGGTGAATTCAAATGATTGCCTTTACGCTCGTACAATGAAAGCAGGAAGCTCTGTTGTCAATGGAGTTTTATTGCTTCAAGCAGTAAAAAACTTTTAAAGCAATTTTAATGACGGACGTAATTGCTCAAAGGGTTTCGTCAATATACCTGCCATTGTTCATGCCTTTATCTTGACCTGTCTGTGTCTGTCTGTCTGTCTGTCTGTCTGTCTGTCTGTCTGTCTTAGTGTCTGTCTGTCTTAGTGTCTGTCTGTCTGTCTGTCTGTCTGTCTGTCTGTCTGTCTGTCTGTCTGTCTGTCTGTCTGTCTGTCTGTCTGTCTGTCTGTCTGTCTGTCTGTCTGTCTGTCTGTCTGTCTGTCTGTCTGTCTGTCTGTCTGTCTGTCTGTCTGTCTGTCTGTCTTAGCGTCTGTCTGTCTGTCTGTCTGTCTTAGCGTCTGTCTGTCTGTCTTAGCGTCTGTCTTAGTGTCTGTCCGTCTGTCTGTCTGTCTGTCTGTCTGTCTGTCTGTCTG